>JAJEKB010000456.1:172231-193083 GCA_022393335.1 Macrotrachela quadricornifera
GTATCAATTAATGATAAATCATATGAACATAATTCATTACTTGTTGAACCAATTGTTAAAATACAATGTTTATGTTGATTTAAAGTTAATAATGATGATAATGGCCATTGACATGTTTGAGTTTTATATGTTTTTAAACGTTGAAGAGATGATGATGAATAAAGATGAAATGTAAGTGAATCAAATGATTGATTTTCACCAATAACAAAATATGGCATATCATATTGACCAGAAACAAATGAAACAGGACCATTTATTGTTGTATCAGTTCTTAAACGTTTTATTAAACATTTATCTTCATTTGAATTATTTATAATAGTCCATAATTTAATTGTTTGATCAACTGAACCCGTTACAAGAACATGATTTCGAGAATCCGAACGAATTAAAGCCATACCAAGAATTATTTCATCATGTGCTTTTATTGATTGTACTATACGAAAAGATTTTTTTGACATTTTACCCTTTTTAAAATTTGTATCCATTTCATCATCATCATCATTTTCATTCGATAATAATGACCAAATAAATAAATATGCATCACGTGATACAGTAAAAACAAGTGAATTATCACGAGAAACAGCAATAGATGTAACTTCGTCTAAATGGCAGATAGGTTCAGGTATTTGTGGTGTCATTGCTGATGTTGATGAATTATTATTTATAAATACATTTGTTGGAATTTGCCATGAACGAATTGTTTTATCAAGAGATGATGTTACAATTGATTCATGATTAACTACAATATCATTTAATGGTAATGCATGTGCATCATAAACACAACGTTGTTCAGGATCAGTTGGACGCCATATACGTATTGAACCATCTTCTGATGCACTAACAACAAGCATTTTATCAACTGTATGTGTTGTACGTGAAAGTTCCATTTCTTGTTCATCTACCATATTTGACCATTTATTATCTGTTGTATCAGTTTCAGTTTTTGTAATTGTACCTTTTAATTTCACCCATAAATCACATGAAGTTATTTTTTCAGTATGACCACGTAAACATGTTATTTCAGTACCTTTATGAGACCATACTCGAATTGTATTATCTAATGAACCAGAAACAACACATCCATATGAAAAACAAACTGTATTAACAGAACCTTGATGACCACGAAGTATTACACGAGCTTCTTCAACATTAGCTGAAACAATATCCATAGCATTATCATCATTTTTATTTGTAGTTGTTTTTGGTATTGTATTCCAAATTTTTAATGTATTATCATTTGATGCAGTTACAAGTAAACCATTATTTGTATTTGATAAAGCAATATCATTAATCCAATCAGCATGACAATGTGCAAGTGTATTTGTAAGTGTTAGAATAGATTTTGATGCATATCGATTAATAGTCCATATATGTACTTGACCATCACGACTAGCTGATATTAATTGATATGTTTCATTATTAAATGTTAAACCAGTTATTGGTGTACGATGTTCAGTTAAAATATCATTTGGTTCAAGTGATGCACTATCAAAATATTTTGATGGTTTATAAAAACATATTGTTGCATCTTCAGATCCTGTTGCAATCATATTCATTTTACCCATAGCACATGAAAGAACAGCTGATGTATGACCTTTAAGTATTGTTGTTTGAATACGAACATCAGTTCTTTTTCCTAAATCTTTTAAACTATAAATTCGAGAGGTACTATCACCAGATGCTGATATTAAAACTTGTTCAGATGATGGTACAAATCCAAGACGATGAATACGACCTTTATGATAATGAAATTCTTGTTCAGTAGTACCATTTTGTATATCAAATACTCGTATTGAACCTGAATGATATCCAGCTATAATATATTCTCCTTCTGGATGAATGAGAATACTTGATACTGAACCCCATGTTTCTTGATGAATAATCATTTGACATTGACCAATTGTTGATGAAAATACACGAACACGACCATCATTACCAGCTGATGCTAATGTAGATCCATTAGGAGCAAAATAAATTGAACTTATACGAGCTGATATAAGACCAACTTGACTACCAGTTAATGAATTCCATAAACGACATTCACCATCAATTGAACATGATGCTATATAACGACCATCAGCTGAATAAGCAACAGCTTTTATTGAACTTAAATGTCCACGCATAACTGATTTACGTTGTCCATTAGCTACATTCCATTGTCGAACAATACCATCCCAACAACCAGTTACTAACATAAAACCATCAGGATGAAATGCAACACTTGATACTGGTTTAGGATGTAAACGAATTTCTGTTTCTTTTCGAGCTTTTTGTATATCCCAGATACGTACAAATGAATCCCATGAAACAGAAGCAAATTGTGTACCACGTTGATTTGAACTTAATTCAGAAACTCTTTTATCATGTGATGGTGAAAGAATATGTAAACGATGACCATTTGATACATCCCAAACGGATAAATCACCATCATTACTACCACTAACTAAACGATCATTACCAACAAAACATAAAGCACTAATAGGTGCTGCATGACCAACAAATAATTTTAATAAACGAGATGTTGAAGTATTATAAAGACGAATTAAACAATCAGCAGAACCAGCAGCTAGATAAAGACCTAAAAAATAAGAATAATTTAATTATTTTTTTAGATTTATTATTTTATTATTATCTTACCTGATGGTGATGTTGCTAAACATCGAATAGGTTCTGTAAAACCTTCAATTGAATATTTCATTTGTTCCATATTATCTGGTTTATTAATACGAACAAATGCTGTTATTTGATCTTCATTATTTAATGAATGTTTTTGATAATTCGAAAGTATTTTTTGCATATTATCAAAAACAGGATTTGTTTCTAATTCATTTAATGCTTGTTGATAAACTAATGAAGGATTAACTGCTAGAATATGGCTATTTCGTTGTATAAATGAACGATATTGTTGAAGAACTACTTCATTAATTTTTTGCTCTTTTGTATTTATTAATGATGTTAGTTTTTTTATTTTACTTGATGAAAATGTTTGTGTACTACTTAAAGTTGATGATGAAGATTTAATTAATTCATAATCATCAATTAATGATTGAACAAGACCAACACGACATTTACCAGCAATAAATTTAAGATCAGTTAAAACTGAATTGAATAAATTATATTCATCACTTTTATATAAATAAAATGGTAAATGTTCAAATGCTTTAACATTCATTGATGTCCAATGTGGTCCTGTTGCTTCACACCAATAATAAAAAGCAAGAAGTTTATATAAATTAATTTGTTGTTCATTAGAACGAATATATCGTGTTTTAATTATTTGACGAACTTCATTTGATGCTATTGAAACTGTTTGTGGTCCATCATAAAGTTGAGGTTTTAATAAAATATGACAATTGTAAATAAAATCTGCTAATTGTAAAGGTGTTGTTTTTATTGGATAGTTATAGTTGTCTGGTGGTGGTAAAGTTTTTATTGTTCCAAAAGAAATATTAATTAAATCACGTAATTCTTGTTCAGTTAAATCTTGACGTGCTGAATAAATTAATCCAAATACAGTAGCAGCATATGATTCACCAAAAACTGTATCTAATCGTTTAAAAATTTCTAATAAAAATAAATTTTGACTTTGTGGTATGGATTTTAATTTTTCTGTTATTTTTTTTTCATAATCAGTCATTAATAATAATTCTTCACAAATTAATGTTAAATAAGATGGTTTAAATGAATCACGTTTACTAGTTATAAATTTCATTTGTGATGAAAATGCTTGTTCATCTAATTTTTTACCAAAACGATCAAGATGTTTACGAACAATTTCACTACGTTCAAGTAATTCAAGATTTGATATATTAATTGTTATAACATTAGATAATTTTTTACATGCTTGTTCAATATGATTACCTTCAGTAGTACTTATAATAAATGTTATTTTATCAAAATTAAAATCATTTGGAATAAAATTTAATGTTTGTACTAATGTTTCATTATCAAGTAATTCAATAGCATCAATACAAATAACAATATTTGAAGAATTTTTTCTCATATGAAAAAAATCTGATATAATTTTACATAAATCTGTATAATTACTTGAACGAATTTGATCAATAGGAAATTGATTTGCTAATTCTGGATGATCATTTATCATTTGACAAAGTAAACGACGAAGCATTGAAACACTATTTAATGATGAACGTGTTACACCAACATAATGTTCATATAATTTTATATTTAAATTAGCTTGTGATAAAATTTTATTAGCTATAGCTGCCATAGCTGCTGTTTTACCTGACCCTTGTTGTCCTGTAACAAGAATAATTGTAGCTTTTCCAATAGATTTCATTGTTTCTTGAAGAATTTTATTTCGACTAACAAAATGTTCCATAAATGAAAGACGATATTGTTGATGTTGACTATCTTCTATTTCATTATCATCTAATAGAACATATTCAGGTTTATATTCTTCTTGTAATGATGTCCATAAATTATCAATAACACGTTTGGCAAATTCTTCAAGATTATTAACAAGTGGTCGGTCATTTGATACACCTTGCCATGTACATGGATAACCATCATATGTTTCAAAACCACTTGAACGTATACGTTCTTTTAAATGATTAATTCTTATTTTTGCATCTTCATCTTCTGAAAGAAAATCTGCTGACCATGGTTTAGGTATATTGGAAAGAAATTTTGGATCACGTAAATAGAAAAATGCACGATTCTTTTTTGTTTTTGATGAATTAAGTGCACCAGCTTGAATTTCTAAATCTGTCATACTATAACCAATTGGTATTTTATTTAACCATGTAAATTTTTTATCATCTTTTGGTACATCATATGATGATGGAATAAAACCATAACGTTCACCAATTAAACCAATAAAATAATCACTACGATAAACTTCATTAAGACATAAGAAAACCGATTGTTTTGTTTGACTTTCTGCAATACCCCATCGAAGATCTGTTTGATAGAGATTAATAAAAAGACTTTTTGCACGTTGACGTAATTCAGGAAAAACATAACGTGTAAGAAGATCACGTTCAGCATGCATATCTTTAAATGTTGATGATATAAATACACGTACTGTTCGCCAACGTGGTACTAATGTAGTCATAGGTATTTTTGTAGATAATTTTGATGATTGATCATTTAATGATTCATCTGTTGTTATTGTTTGTGAATCATTTTTAGTTTGATTTATTGTATTAAGATTATGTGCATTATCAATGTTTTCAACATGTAATAATTGTCCATCATTTCCACGTTCAGCAATAAATTGTAAAATTGAATCAGAAAAACCACTTAAAAATATATCATTTGGATTATTAAAACGCTCTGATTTTGTTAATGAACATTGTGATATACTTAAATCAATACTAACAAACATAAGATCAGAATTAACTAAATAACGATATAATGAAAGAAATCGATAAACAAAATCTGATTCAGCTGTATCAGCTTTTAATCCATCAGAAACAAGAATACTAAAAATGAAGAAAAATTAAAAAGTTTTTTTTAAAATTATTATATTTAATTACTTACATATTATCAAACCACTGTTTTTCAGCAATCATATTAGTAAGAAATGCTGGTGGAATACAAACATTTGATGATGATGCTTGAAGTTGATTATCCGATAAAATTTTTGACATTTGATTAAGTATTGTTTGTTGTGGTGTTTGTTCAATTTCTTGAAAATCATCTTTTGTTTTATATATAATTAATCGACTTGATTCACAAGCTGATTTACACATTAAACCCATTAAAAGACCAATTTCAGCACGTGTTCGTGGTTTACCTAAACCTCTAGCTGCTTGACATGGTTGAGACATTGCTTCACTTAAATTACAAAAAACAAATGTTCGACCAGGTAATGGTTGACAATTATGTTGTGTAGCTATTTTAACTGAACAATCAAGTGCTTTTCTATAACGTTGTATATGTGAAAGATCATAAGGTATTTCTTTTGCAGCAAGTTTTTTAGCTTTTTCTTCTGGTGTTAAAGCAGTTTTTTTTCCTTTTTCTTTTCGTGTTAATCGTCGACTTTTAACATCTGGTAATGAACCAACTTGTCCTTTAGCTTCACACCATTTATTAAATTCTTGTTCAAGATCATCTAATATTTGATATGCAGAAAAAAACCGAAATGGAAATTGACGACTATATATAACTGCACCATCATCTGAAAGTTTTTTTAATACCCATTGATGATGTTTTTCAGAAATACCTAAATATTAAAACAAAATAAAATAAAATAAATTTTTTTTTTCTTTTATAAACATACCGGCTTTAATCATATTTCGTAAATTTCTTAACATAGCCATAAATGGAAGTTTTTTATTATCAATTAATTGTTGCCATACTTCAGCTTTATTTCCTTTAAGACTAATCTGTGTTTCCCATCTATTTAAAAATAAAAAAACATATTTATAGAATAAAAATGAAATGTTATAATTAAATTATAAATATAACATACGTTTGTGGTGTTGGTAATTTCATACGTTTATTTGCACGTTCAGGTTCAAATGTACCAGGTAAACGTGATTGATAAAAAAGTTCGGATGTTTCTGGATATCGTTTACCTAATAAACACCAAACATGTTCAACTGGTTCACTTATATGTAATTGACGAATTAATCGTTTTAATGTAAATGCCATTCGACGTGTTTCACGATCTTCTTCAGTAATTTTTCGCATAGGTTTTTGTGCTGTTTGATCTGTTTGATGTTCACCTGATTCCATACTGATGTTTGAATCAACTGAAGATGTTCGACTTGTTCCACGTCCACCACGAGCTGCTCCACGACCTCGACCACCACGACCACCTCGACTACTACCTCGACCACCTCGCCCTCCTCTTCCTCGAAACGCACTATTGGTTGTCGTTGTAGATTGTGATGCATTAGCTTTTTTTGCTTTTTTTAATCGCGCTTTTTCTTTATTATATTTTGCAAGTTGATATTTATCAAAATCAGGAAATTTTTTTATCATAACACGACGTAATGCCGATGGTAA
This sequence comes from Macrotrachela quadricornifera, assembly GCA_022393335.1. Classification (NCBI taxonomy): domain Eukaryota; kingdom Metazoa; phylum Rotifera; class Eurotatoria; order Philodinida; family Philodinidae; genus Macrotrachela; species Macrotrachela quadricornifera. Next base: position 179,210 of record JAJEKB010000456.1, read on the forward strand.
TGAACCAAAATGAATACGTTTATCAAAAAATGTCTGATAAAGTTCAGCTATTTCAATCCAATCAGATGGTAAATTTACAATTGTTTTAAAATATTTTTTTAAAAATATCCGACATGGATCTGTAAATGAAGCATATGCAACTAGAAAATTAGCTGTTATACGAATATTTAAATGATTTCGTGTATAAAGAGCAGCCTAAAAGAAGTACAAAAAAAAATTTTTTTGTTATTGAATGAAGAAAATTTTTATTTCTCTACTTTAAGAATAAATTCTGGATCTTGTTCAGCTACTAAATTAGCAAGACGAATAAGTTCATTACGTTTTGAATCTGTTGCTTTTCTTAAGTCTGGTTGACTTAATAATGAATCAGCAAGTGAATTAAGAAGACTTTTCTACAAAAAAAAAATAAAAAGTGAAATTTCTATGAAAAAAATAATTAATTATAAACCTTAATCGATTTAATTCCAACATTGAAATCATCATCAGTTGTATTTTGATTTTCAAGTCTAGCATAGATTGAACTAAATGGATCAATACGAGGACGTTTTGGTGCTGGAACATGACAATGTAAATCAACATTAAGAGAAATTGGTTCTGATGGAATAGGTTGAATATTTTCAATATTATATCTGCGTTCATTATCATTAAAGAGTGAGGCAGATGTGCTTGTTGTTGCTGTTGTTGTTAGTGTTGATTTCTTTACAGTTTCTTGAGTTAATGATGAAGTTAGAATTGTTGATTCTATAGGTTCAGCTTTACGTTTTCGACTTAAACTTGTCTCAGTTGCTAATAAAGATGAATTATTTAAACTCAACGGTGAAAGCAAAGCATTATTAGTAAGTAATTTAGAAGTGGAAAAAAGTGATGATGATGATAATGATGATGATGATAATGGTAATGATGATTTAAGAGTAGTATTTAATAAACTTGATGATGAAAAAAGACTCGATTGAGTGCCTGTATTCGGTTTTGATAAAAGAGAACTTGTTGTATTAAGCGTTGATGAAGATAAAAGACTGGAATTTTGAGATAATGAACTACTGGTAAGAGTGGTATTTTTTGTTGATAACAATGAATTTGTAGTAGACAATAATGAGGATGCCGTTGATGGCTTCTTTGAATCGGCCATTTACTTGTTGCTCACTATTGTATGTACTAATCGATATTTGTATGAAAGAAACTGAAATGCAAGAAAGAAAATGCTTGTCTATTTATACGCGAATGTCTAACGCAAGATTAATTTGAGGTAATAACAATCTTGCACAAGCAAACGGAAAGAAAGGCAAACAGATGCAAGTTTATTCATAGTCATAAATAGTTAAATATTGAGCGACGATTGTGTAAGAACACATGCAATACATGTGATGCATTTTTCTATGTTATTGCAAAAGCAGATATACAACCCGGGTAAAGAAGAACAAGTAAAACATCGATTTTATTTTTAAATAAATATATCAAAAATAGTCACGCCATCTATATAAATTAAATTCTTCTAAAACTAGTTTTCTTTTATAATAAAACAAAGAAAATAAAAAAATGTATTTAAAAAATATTAATTTCAATTGAATAATTAAACAATTTCACTGATCCATATTGAGGACATTAACTTAGTTACATGGATAATCTAGTGCCTTGTTCTTTTCATCCAGTCAGTAACAACCGCAAAAAAAAAGAAATCTTTATATTATCATCTTTTCATTTTTAGAATATTGAGATGTTCTTTAATTATTAATAACTGTACCGAAAATTATGCGTGTTGATCCAGTATCAAAAACAACTTCGGATATCCCATGTGATTTTGGTAGTAAATATGATGATTTTTGTCGTCAATATCATTTATTACCATTATCAAGTGTAAAAATAAAACTTGATTCAGGAATTATTGATTTAGATACTGATACACTTCGGTATATATATATATATGTTTATTGTTATTTATTTCATCAATCTTTATCTTTTTTAGCTTTGATGATTGGACACCATTATGTTCTGCTATTGGTACATGTAAAACACTTCGTTCTCTTACGTTACGTAGTCAATATTATAATTCATCATCAAATAATTTTATTGAAGGTTTATTTAAATTTTCTTTTTAAAAATCATATTTCTCTTTTTGTATTTTAATTAGCTGAACGACGAACATTAAAACGAGCTTCATCTGCTTCAAAACGTCCACCAATATTTCAATCGAAAGAATTACTTTCAAAAATTTGTACACATATTAAAGATAGTCTTTTAATAACAACAGAACTTGTCTTACTCGAACTTGATGGTCTTCCATTTCGACGTAAAGATTTAACAGTTTTAGCTCAAGTAAAAGAAAAGAAAATTTTATTTATTAATCTATTTATTTATTAAAGGGTATTGCAAAATGTAAATCACTTACTCATTTTCGTCTAACAAATAGTCCAATTGGTGATGAAGGACTTGATAGTAATAACGAAAAAGTTTTATGATTTGAATAGAAAAAAAAATGCAAACATATCTAATTATTTTAGTTCTTTGTCGACATTTGAATCAAGCATCAAAAATTCGTGAAGTTGATTTTTCAGCTTGTTCACTTACCAGTCAAGGTGCACATATTATTGCTGATCTTATTCGAGTAAGTTAATTATGTTTTTTTTTTAAAGAAATATTTTAAATCATATTTAAAAATTCACACAAGACAAATAAGAGATTAGCAAAATAGATATAAGTTTTTAAAAATTATTTCGAATGTATTAAATTCGTCGTCGATTGAGATTTTTCTTCGTCAATTTCTCCTTGAGATGAATTTATAAATTGATTATTATTCATTGTTGCATATTGTTTAAAACTTCCCGTTTCTAATGTTTTATTTTCTGTTATTGTTGGTTCTGTTTCACTTCGTAATTCATATTCATCAAAAACACTTGTATTTCGTTGTTGAAAAAATAATAGAAATATAATAATAAGTACAAGTATTACAATAAACAAAAGACTTGATATAGCAGCTAAACGACCTAATGAAAAGAATAATTCTGCTGGTAATAATGATACTGTTTGATTGTTCATCACGATGACTAAAATGAATAGAGAAATGAATTGAAAAAAAAAAAACAAAAAGGGAAGACGCAAGTGAAAGAGAAAAAGAAACGAGGTAATTATTCAAACGTTATTATCGCGTGTTCATTCTATTGCATGACAAATGAGATCTGCCTAAAAAACTTTTTATTTATGAGAAACAAAAAAAAAAAAATGATTGTCAAGTCAAGTTCGATCAACTAAGGAATTGGTTTTGATTTTCTAGCAACAAGGAGATCGACGTCATACAGATGTTTGGAAAGAAAGTCTTCGTCATCAACAAAAAGAAAGTTTACCGTACCAAAATCCAATGCTTGATCATATGTCTGGTTTACGACGTGTAACACTTAATAGAAATTCATTAATTGCTGATCGTGGTGCAACATTTTTAGCTGAAGTACTTGAAGCTGATCTTTGGATAAAAGGTAAATGATCATTGAGTATATTTAAATATATATAAATTATATTAATTCTAATCTTTTGTGACTTTAATTCCATTAGGATTTATTCTTCTATGTTTAACAGAGCAATGAATAAATTTGATTAAAAAATATATATTGCATATTTCGATTATTGTTAATATCATTTAGAATTCCCATTATATTTATAGAAAAAGAAAAATAACAATAGCTTTTCATTTATATAACTAATTGCTAGTATTTTTCTTTGTAGTCTATAAAAGAATTCATAAAGAAAGATCGGAAATTGATGAAATTGCTTTGCATTTTATGTTTCATTGAAGCAATACTAAATAATATTTATTTGAATAATAGCATATAGATCGATCGTTAAATTTCTTTTACTTTTTACTATTTACGTATTAAGAAATTCATACGAAATAAAAATGAATCTAACAGAATTGAAATTGTTTATTTGTTTTTTCGTTGCTTTTAGCTCTTGATCTTCAAGATTGCGCAATATCAACAAATGGTGCTAAAGAATTTTTAAATGCAGCAAAATATAATAGTCTTATACATATAATTGATATACGTAATAATCCTCTTGTTGATCGTGATATTATGGAAAAATTAATTGAACAATTATTAATTAATTGTGAAGATGATCGTTTATGTGAAGTTTGTATTTAATATTTAAAATAAATAGATAAATAAGTTTTATCTTTTATAATTTAGTATAAATGGTTAAAACTTGAATCTCCTCGACGTCCACGTTCAAAAATAGCTCGAACAACAACAACAGCAGGTACTAATCGGCCAATTCATTTTCGGTCAAAAACACCTGTTGATCCAACTAAATTACAACGTAGTAAATCAACTGGATCAGTTTCAACTGAACCAAGAAGTGATGGAATACCATGGAGAACAGCTGCTCGTGCTAGTCGACTTCCGTATATTTATATATAATTATTAAATGAATATCTTTTCTTTTTTTTCTTTAAGTGGATTTCCACCTAAATTACCAACACGTGCTTTTCATTCATCAGAAGAATCGATTTATGGTGCTGGTGGAGATTTTCAACAACAACAATCACAGCAACCATTGAGAGAAAATTCAATTGTATAATATATAATAATAAATATTGAAATAATATTTCAATTAATATTTTTTTTTAATAGAGTCGTATTCATAGATTAGAAAATAAATTACGTGAAGAGCGTCAAGCTAAAAAACAATTAGAAGAACAACTTCAACAAGTAAAACAACAAATGATTAGATTTTATACTTTTTTTTGTACTAATAATATATTTTATTAATTAGATTTTAGCAAAAAATGATTTAGCACAACGACAACAGGATCATTTTTGTGCAGTAGTAGAAAATACATTTCAAAAGTTTCAAAAATTTCTTGATTTTCTAAGATCAAAACGGTAAATATTATTTTGTATTTATTTAATTGAGAAAAATTTTTTCGTATTTCTAGTTTGGGTGAATTAATAACTATGGCTGGTCTTGATGATGCTTTTATAAATCCAGTTGATGAATTTCGTGAAACATCAATAAATGTTGCCAATGGATCGAATATCAATCATCAATCGGTAACAATAGAAAAAAGTGAAGAACGATCTCAATCATCATCATCATCATCATCATCATCATCATCATCTTCCTCTTCATTATATACAAATAATAAAAATGGAACTTAATTCTTTTGTTTTCATTATTCAAGGATACTCAGGTGTTCGCTTTTGTTTTGCACATAGGTTCTTCTTATTAGTTATAAATATATTTTGTTTTCTTCTTTTCTTGTTTGTATGTGTGTGCGATTATTTGTTTCTTACCTGGACAGTTTTGCTAATATTCTTGTTTGTTGTTTTCTACTTCAAATACACATCGTCATTTGATGGCAAAGCGAACCGAACAAAGCTTAAATCAGTGAACGAATGTATAAAATTTATATACATATATATATATATATTAACAAAAGAAATGTATCTTAGATTGTATTCAATAAATATTTGGTTATTTTTCATAATAAATAATACTTAAGGTCATCCAAAAGCAGTGATACAAATGTTTTAATTCATTATAAAAATGACGTCTGTTTTTTTTTATTCTTCTGCATCATTCTTCAACTGATATCATGATAATAATATTTCGATAAGAACTATTTGGTTTGTAATATATGATGGTTACATTAGTACATAGTATCTTCGATATGTATTCTTTTTTTGATCTTCACCTAGTTCTCCTTGCTATTTATAACATCGACATATTTTCAACAGATTTTATATACTCATAAAAATGTATTCAATTATCTTCAATCATAAAATGCTGTAATACTTCCACATTTATCTGATTCTTCACATGCAGAGCCATGTAATTTTTGACTATTTGATTTAATCAAATTCAATCTAAGCGAACAAAATAATTGAAAATCATTACATTGTATCACAACCAATATTATTAATTCTTTAAATATAGAAAAGTATAGAAAAATGTTCAATAGACAGTGAAGGCTCACCCTCACATTGCTTTTACTATCAGTTCATATAAAGAGTAAAATTTCTTTAAACCTTTTATAAGCAATTAAAATACTTTGGTTAATACTTTTGAATTACCTTAATTAAAAGAGAATATTTGATAAATTTATTTTAAAATAGAAAATGAAAATTTGAAATAATTCACTTCTGCCATCTATCATTAAACTATATCATTTTAATATTATGTGAGAAACATATCTTAGTAACCTAACTTATTTTAAACACTACTATGGTATACTATCATCAAATGATATAAATTTTCATTTGAAATATTTTTCAAATCGTAATTTTGAGAGGAGATTACTGAAAGATTTATTCGAAAATCATTTTTTTCTTCTTCTTTAGTTTTGTTTCTTTTAACATGAAAAGATCTGTAAATAAATAAAATAAGAAGAACAGTGATGGATTTTATTCCTGCACGAGATACAAGTATTGCATCTGGCCTTGACCAATCTCAAGGTAGTTTGAATATTAAATAAATCTATATATTAAATATATGTAATTTTTAAGGTCAAGCTAAACGTATATCAAATGAACGACAAATGATTGCAAAACTTGATCCAGCTGAACTTCAAGATCGATATTTACGTTTATATGATGATCATTTAGTACTTAAACAACATGCACGAAAACAAGAAGATAAAATAAAAAAGTAAATATAATAATAGAAAATATTTATTTTATTATTATTTTTGTATAGATTAGCTACAAAATTAACTAAAGTAATTGAAGATAAAAAAAAAGGTGAAGCTATTCCATTAGGTAAATAAAATTATTAGACAAAAAAAAAGGAAATATCGAATAAAATCTAATATTTTTATTTAAAAACAAAAGGTGTTAAAGCAAGTGTTCGTGATACCGAAAATGAAAATCTTCTTGCTGAATATCGTAATAAAATATCTGAATTACGTGAACAAAATAAAATACTTAAACAACGTGTTATTGTTTCTCAACAACAAGTACAAGCAGCACAACAAATAAAAAGACCTACTACTATGTATGATAGTGTTTCATCAAGAATTGATACTGTAAAACACAAAGGAATTTTTTTTTTAATTAATTCAATTTATCATTTAAAATTTTGTAAGGGTCAACCAAAACGAATGCCATCACCATTACTTCATAATCTTCGTGTTATTGGTCCGCGAGATTCATTAAGGTTATTGTAATTATTTTGAATAAAATATTTATTTTAATTTATTTTCTAGAACATCTGGAACAACTCCAAGAATAAATAATGCATTATTAGAAGATGCTCGAATGACAAATAAACAATTGTAAGTATTATATTTCTATACTTATATATATAGAAATGTTTTTCTTTTTTATTTATTATTGTTAGAGAAGAATCTCTTGAAAAAGCTAATCAACAATTAAATAATTATGAACAACAACTTGAACATCTTCGTCAACAACTTCAACAACGTGATAATGAATATGAACAAAATTTATTACGTTTAAAAATGCAAGCATCAGGTGGTGATTCACGTACAAATTTACAAGAAAATATTGATATGATTCGTTTACAAAGAGATTTACGTGATAAATCTGATGAATTAAGACGTTTACAAACTCAATCTACAAATTTTGAATCAGTTTGTTTAATATTCATATATATATAATATATTCATTTATTTAATTTATTTTTCTTTTTCTAGCAAAATCGTCAATTACAAGATACAAATGGTGCATTATTAAAAGAAGTTGATCGACTTGATAAGCAAATAAAAGATGAACAACAACGAGCCGTACAATTACGTACTGAATTAAGAAATGGTTCACGTTCAAATACACTTGTTCATGAAGTAAAAATATTTATATACTTAAGATTATCCAAAAGTTTTGATAATATTAAGTAAATTTATAAAGATAAAAAGATATTTTTTTAATTTAATAAGTATATAAGTTAGTTGCTATTATATAATTTATATTAAGTTTAATCCTTCTAACAACTTGTTAAAAGATTTTTTTGAATTCTTTTTTCTGAAAAATATTTAACTATCTCGGAAATTTCATAAGTTATTGATATTCTAATATTATTAATAATAGGATATGATTTTATTTTAGAAAGATTAATTGTAAGTTATTTAGTGTTATCTCGATTAGTAAAGATGAATTGTTAAAGATTATGTTGATGAAGATAGATTTGAATGAACACTTTGTTTTTTGTATATCATTTAAATTAAAAGATCCTCTTCTTATACATAGTATAGATAAAGACAAGATTGTAGATCACAAGTATTATATTAAAAATTATCTGATGATGGTTGTTGACTCCATATCTATCTAATGTGATTTATTATTTAATAGAAGAAGGTGTTAACATAATATTACATTTGCTATATTTGGCAGATATGATATTTTATAGTCTTTGACTAATTTATTCTATCCAACGTTGTTTAACTAATTAAATAAATGAAATATGATCTGCTCATATTATTTCCAAGACAGCTAAAAATTTTTTTTTAAAAGAAACTTTTAATAAGTTGTCAGTGAGATTGAATTCGGTATAAATAATAAAAGCAACTATCAATATCTTTTTATCTTTAGAATTTTATTTAATGTTATCAAAGGTTTTGAATAATTTTAAATGTAGAAAAAAGAATTAATAAATTAAATTTTTTATTTATTTATTTATTTATTTTAGCTTAATGCACAAATTGAAGATTTTCGACGTGAATGTGAACTATTAAAAGAAGCTAATACGAAATTAGTGAGCTCGGCATTTAATGCTGATCGTGAAAGAGAATTTCGAGAAAAAGAACGCGCATTAAAATTACAAATAGCTCAATTAGAAGCAACAATTAAAGCAGATTTAGGTGAAAGAGGAAATTTACTTGATAAACTCACATTAGAAAAAGGTAGAAATTATAATTATCTTTTCTATGTAAAGATAATTCAAAAAAAAAAATTTTATTATTATATTTTAAGATTCAAATCGAAAAACTGATGAAGAACACCGTAGTATGCATTTAAAATATTTAGAAATGAAAGAAAAACATGATGATTTAGCTGAAAAAATGAAATTTTTTGAAAGAGTTTGTATATTCAATTTATTTTTTTTATTATATTAAATTTAATTTATTAAGGAAAGTGATATAAGTATGAAAGAAATTGAAGAAGCACTTATTATATTACGTCAACGTAAACAACGGCAAGAACCTAACTTTGATTTTCTACAAAAAGTTGATGATGAAAAGGCACAAAGTAAGAAAAAGATGTATAAGTTTTGTTTTATATTTAATGTTTTCTTTGTTTAATAGATTTAAATCGACGCATACTTGAATTAGAAAGTCAATTAGCTGAAACAGCTAATGAATTAGAAAAAACACGAAATTTATTATTTATGCAATATAAAATTAATCGAGATTATAAACTTGAAGTATATAATAACAAAAAAAAATGTTTTTTGATTAAAATATTAATATAAATTGTCCTAGGTTGATTGTGTGCAAAGAAAAATGGATGAAAATCAAGCAGAATATTCATCACGTGTAGTTGAAAGTGGTCAATTACTTGATATTCGTGCTAATCGTATTCGAAAACTTGAAAAGTATGTTTTTTTTCATCTATTCATTATTAAGATAAGAAAAAAGAATCATTTATTCCCTTTCTCGTAGAGAAGAGTCTTGCAAGTCTAAATTGTTTGTTTATTTTTTTGCTTACTTACTTGATTGCTTGCTTGCTGAGGTGTCCACAGGGCAGGACAGAGCAACCGATTTTGCCCTGCTATTTTCATATATTTTCTGACAAAACAATTTTTGGTTCAAAATGTAAAAAAACAGAGCTATGAATAATGTTGCGACCAACTTTTATATGCAGCTCTTTTCTAGTATCAATAAGTTTATCTGAAACGAAAACAATGAGAAAAATAAAAACAATGGATAACAGAAATACGATAATAATCTCTTGCTTACACCATAGAATTAAAACATACGTTAATCAACTGTTATTCTTATAGATTTGTGAAATACATTCTATTCTAAATTACAAAGTATTCCCCTTATAACCTTGATAATGTTATTGAAATAGCGAGATATATTCACCATTAGACAAATTTTTTTACTGTATAATTAAATTTTATTAATAAAATATTGAGAAATATTAGCTGCTGCTGGAAACATAAAGTGTTATTTAACAAAAGACTATTGATGAACCACATAAACTAGTCTATTTCTTTATTTTAATGTGAAAAAAATGTTGAAAGCTCGATACAACACAGCAAGACCAAAACTGTATTTTTTTAAACTGATCTGCAAAAAGTGTTTCCTTGTCCTGCAGGGCGGAGACAAAAATATTTGATGTGTCATTTTTTCATCAGGACAGGACAGAGAGGGGCGGAGCGGCGGGGTAAGGCAGGGTAAAAAAAAGTGCCTTATGGATACCTCTGCTTGCCTGCTTCATTGCTTGTATGTCCACACTTCAGTAGTTGGCCCAAGAATGACGTGAAGATAAAACGGTTTTTTTTCTATAAAACTTGACCGAAGGGTAATCGAGGATGAGGAATTCGAATCTAATATTGATTGTTAATCAATTGCTAATTAATTAGTAATTATTATTATTTTTCTATAAAATTTGACCAATGGATAATCGAGTGTGGAGAATTGAAAATTGAGGTTAGCTTTTATTAGTTAGTTATCAATTGACTATGAAGCATTTAATTCTTAATCTTTTTCTTTGAAACTTGGCCAAAATTAAACAGGAGTGGACGGTGCGTATCTCACGTTACTTCTTATTAACTGATAGTTAGTATAACAAAATAAATGATTTGTTGATAGTTTCAAATACATCAAATCTACGAGAAAGCGCTGAGCGAGCCCTCAGACGAGCGTTACTTGTCTTTATAGAAAATATCTTTGTTATAATTCTTTCGAATCTAAGTTATACAGGCGGCGCAAAGGGATAGAAACTGAGAATATTTCTCCAAATTTAGAGAAAATTGATTTATGAGAATTTTCCGAAACAGAAAGGTAATCCATCGGTTGCGTCAGTGCTGATTGGATGAATTAATAGATATCATTAGGAATATATAGAAAACAGTAGTCTTTTTATTATTTTTTTTTCTTGTAATTAGAGCCTTAAAAGATGTTGCTTATGGTACTCGTCAATATCGTATTCAAGAACAACCAACAACCGATGGCGATTTAACTGATCAATTAATTGAAGATGCTATTGAACTTGAACGTGGTCAAAATTTAATTGAAATTCATATAAGTCGCGCATCATTTAATGAACGTGCACTTGAATATTTTGGTAAAAATGTTGATCCATCAACATTCTGTTCAATAGAATTTTATGAACATGAATTACAAATGACACCTATTGTAAAAGGTCGAACACCAGAATATAATTTTACTGGACAATATATTGTTAATGTCGATGATTTTCTTTTATATTATTTACAAAAAGAATATACACTTATTGAACTTCATCAAACTGTTGGACAATCATTTCAAACAATAGCTGCATGTAAACTTAATTTAAAACAACTTATCGAAGGTAAATTAAAAAAAATAAATTCATTTACTTATTTTTTTTATATTATATATAGGTAATCAAGGTCGATTACATGGTACTGCTAAATTAATAGCATCTCATCAAAATAATATTGATATTGGTGTATTTGGTGTTATTGAATATTGGGTTCGATTACGTGTACCTATGGAACAAGCATTCCGTTTATTAAAAGAAAAAATGAAAGCTCAAGGTTATCTTGTTACTACAAGTCGTCAATCAACAAAAACATCTGATGATACTGAACAACAACGACATGAAATTGATCCAAATATGAATGAATTAACAATTGCTATTCTTAATTGTGCAAATGTTAAAGCAGCTACACCTGGTAAATAAAATAAATAAGATATAATTCCATTTTATTTTATTTTTCTATATTAGATCATCAACCTGATCTTTATTGTATATATAAATTTTATGATTTTACTGATCATGATACAACAACAATTCCATCATCAAATAATCCAAATTTTGATGATCGTATGCAATATCCTGTTCAAATGGATGCTGATCTTGATCGTTATCTTAAGCAATCTCAATTAACAATATTTGTTTTTGATGATCGTGATACAAAAGATGATCGTTATGTTGCACGTGCTGATATTCCATTAATACCACTGTCACATGATAATCAAATTATGGGTACATTTGTTTTAAATAATGATCATAATGAACAGAATGGTACAATGAATGTTACACTTAAATGGACATATTCATATTTACCACCATCATCATCAACGCGTACACCAACACAACGTTCAAAAAGTATACCAACAAATCAACGTGAACCATTAGCCTTATTACCTGATGAAAGTATATCGGGATATAAAACTATTGCTGAAAAACAAAAAGAAATGAATGTAAGAGTAACACCACGAGATGTACTTGGATCTGATAGTGAACAAAAGCCAAAACCAGGTAGATTTTATAAGAAAAAACCAAAACAAAAGAAAATTTTTTATTATTTTATTTTTATAGGTTTACCAAGAAGTAGTCCAGGTATACCAGCATCGAGTATTTCACGACCTGTACGTAATGGACATCAAATTCATCATCAACGAACATCATCAAATGCAAGTTCAATAAGTAAACGAGGTAATTCATTTTAAAATAATATTATTTCAGTTAATTTTATTTTTTATATTTTTTTTTATTTCAGTTAGTTTTGATCAACGAGATGATACTGCACCAAGTCGAATTCTAAATGATGTTTGTTAATAAATAATTAAATTTTAAAATATATATATTTTTTTTTATTTTGTAAATTTTAGGACCAATCAAGTACTGATGAAACAAATCGTACTATATCACCTGGTAAATGAAACTAATAATTTAATCATCTAAATCATTAGAAATAATCATTAAAAATTTTTTTTCAATTAATTTTTATTTTTCTTTAGAATCATCTAGTGAAACAGAAGAACCACCAGTTAAACCATCCACTTATGTTGTTGATGAATCTGATCCAGATATTGTAGTATTATCTAATAATAAAAAACCAGATGATATTGTAACAATTGGTGTACAAGATCTTGTACTTAATGAAAATTGTTCAGTATTTGATGATGATAGATGTGAAAAAGTATTTGTTAGTGTAGAATTTCTTGATTATCCACCAGAAGAACTTGAAACACCATATGCGTTAGATAAAGGAGAACCAAATACAAGATATAGTTTTAATTTTCAAACTGGTTTGATAGATTTTTATTATTTTATTTTTATAGAAAGCTTTTATTTTTTTAAAAGACTGTCCAATACGTGGTCAACAAAAGAAACAACAACTTGCTGAACTTATTGGACCACAATCATCTGGAGAGTAAATCATTTAACATATATATGTATATATATATATATTAATAAAATTTTTTTGATTTATCTAGAATTAAATTTATTGTCGTAGCTGAACCACCTGAAGATCAACCATCACTAGATTGTATTGATATTGGTTATGCTACAGTTAATGCTAAACAAATCTTACGTACTGCAACTGATTTTATTGAAAAAAGCATTAATGGTAAAATGATTTTCTATTAAATTTAATTTATTCTCATATTTCTTTTGTTTATTAAAGTACATGGAATGGATGATGAAGGACAAGTTATTGGACAAATGAATGTAACTGTATCAATTGTTCAAGCATTGAAAAAAGTACAACAACAAGAACATAATAATCGTCGAATGCAAAGTTAAATTCAAATAATCAATACAGACTTATCATCCATTGGATGTCAGATACAGATACATCAAAATAATATGACTATAGTTGGGCTTTTGTTTTTTTCCAATGCTTTGTGTGTTGTTTAGACAAGTTTCTATTTTTTTTCTTTCTTTCTTTCTCAATGCTTTTTCATCGTATTTCTATCTTAATATAAA
>JAJEKB010000456.1:213083-272520 GCA_022393335.1 Macrotrachela quadricornifera
TGGTTTTCTTTGTGTTGTAAATTTAGTTGTAACTGTTGGACTAGCTGAATTAAATTCTGGTGCTGGACTATCTTCATTACTTGATGATACTGATGGTTGTTTAAGACGTGGACGTCCTCGTTTCTTTTTACTACTTGTACCATTTACCATATTTGTTGATTCAGACTTAATTGGAGTAGTTGCAGTATTTGTTGGTATTGTATCAATAGAATTATTATTATTTATTGGTACTCGCGGTTGATATGAAACAGATGAACCATTTGCTGTTTGTCCAAAAACAGTTGTTGGAATAGAATTTTGTTTATCATCAGTTGGAAGTGATTTACGTATATCACGACGTTTTGTTGGTGGTGTTGGATTTGAATCTGAATCATTTGATGGTTGTTTATTAAGTTTAATTTTAACTGATGAAGGTTTACGAATAGGTGTATCAGTTGATGAATTATCATCTTCAGATTTAAATTCAAATGTTTTTTCAGCAAGTAATGAACGATCAGCTGGATCTAATGTTGATATTCCTATAGGTTCAGATGATTCTTCTGTTTTTGTAATGCTTGTTTTTGGTCGACGACCAGGTTGACCTTTTGGAACAACTTTAAACAAAAGAAGAAAATAAAAATATGATTATGAAAAGAGTTTTCTTACCAAGTTTATTTGTATAAAATTCAACTTTAGGTTGAATTTCTTGAAGACGTGTTTCATTAGTTTGTTTAAGTGCTTCATCAGCTTCACGTACAGCCATTTCCCAATCTTCACGTCGACCAATTGTAACTTTTAATTGAAATCGTTCAGTTAATTGTTCTTTTTGAGATTTTGTTTGTGCCTTAGAAAATATTCAAGAATTTATTTATATATTTTTTATTATTAATTAAATTAATACTTTATCAACAGTTTCTTGAGCATATTTAGTAAATGCTTCAACACCTTTATAAGGTATTACTGCAGCATCATAAACCCAAGCAAAATCAGCAGTTGAACCATAAAATACAACAAAGTACATTCGTTTTGCTCGTGCATTACCTAAGGAGAAAAACAAAATTTTTTTTTTCTGGAACGATTCTTTGTTGTTGTTTAATATATACCAGAAATTTTTGTAAAACATCCACTAAGATCATTTGGATCTCGAAGAATAAGACTTGGCCACCTAAATATAAATTATATAGAAAAAAAACTTTTCTTTTTATTAAAATAATTTTTTTTTACCAAGGATGTCCACCCATTTTAACCCAAACAACATCAGCAACATCATAAAGTATTGGGATATTTTTATCATGTTCTTGTTCATCATCATCAGCATCACCAACTGTTTGTTCAATTTTTCCTTTATTTGTCTTTCCATTAGTCATATTTATTGGCACATCTTCACCTAAAAATAATACTTCTTATATATATAAATGTTAAAGTGTGTTTTTTACGTTTAGATAAGACACGTTTTGGACGTCCATTAGATATACTATCTTTTGTTTCTAGTCCCTTTTTTGTTGATCGTTTTCGTTTACCAATTTTATTTTCAACTGTTGTCGATTCTTCATCAACACCATTAATAGATTTTTCTTCATTATCTATTGGAACTATATCAGCAGATATATCCATTGTTGATGTATTTGGTACAGTTTCTGATTGTTCTGTTGAAGAAGTCATTGAATCAACTTTCATACAATTTTTTAAAATGAAAATGTCGATTTAATATAGACAAAGTGAATAGAAAATGAATGAATCTAATAAACAAAGAATATGTATTATTCAACCAATTAGAATTTTTTATTCATTTAATATTAAATAAAAAATTTATTTAAAAAAATCCATTTATAATTTAATTTTCAAGTATTATTTTTATTTATTTTATTAAATAGATTAAATAAAATGCATAAATATGTTTGATTAATAGGAGTAATATAGAGGTCGTTGCTAAGATATTCTTGATAGTATAACATGTAAATGAAAGTCAATAAAATGCTATGAAGTGTGTATGTTTTATATGTATATTATTTTTTCTTTTCTTCTCAGTCAAGAGGAATGACAACAATCGAATTTGGTGGTGGGCCAACTCTTGAAGCTCGTCGACAGTTTGCCAATCTTAAAGATGGCTCACAAGTGCCAAAGTAATAATATGTGTTAAATTAAGATAAAGGTGTATATATATATGCAGAGAGAAAGAGAATAGTATACGTATATAAAATTTTATGACTATTTTTCGAGGTAAATAATGATTCGTTGTCAAGTCAAGGTTAAGAAGGTAACGAAAATATGAAAAGTTCGTATAAACACTTGAAAAGTATGTATTTTTTTGAAAAACTTTTTTTTTTTCTTTATACTTTTTGATTAAAATAAAAACTTTCTTATAAGCTTCTGAATTTTTCGTTAACAAAATCGAAATCTATTAATACTATAAAAATCGCTTGTAAAAAAGCAATTCGATTTTGTTTTTAAAAGAAAAACAAAAAAAAATCCATAGTATTTCAAAGACATTTTCATAATAACTAATATTATAAGATGTCTGTAGTCTAATAATTGATTTGTATTTTCAAGAGTTCTTATTATTGAATATTATACTATGAAACTATAGGAATAGTTTGTTCGAAACTTATACTGATTTATTGTAATTAGTTGTTGTTGTTGTTTATTCATGATCAATGTCAAATATAATTTAAATAAATGTTGACATTGAAAATAAAAATCTATTGACCTGATTTAATAAATTATTTATTTAGTATAATTTAGATATATGTAAGATTATTTTAATTTTCTATTGAATAGATACACAGGACATATACATCAAATACGCTATCGTCATGGTCATACATATGGTGATGAAACACATCGTTTAGCTAAAGAATATCCTCAATTAACACGTTCAAAATCGGATATACCAATTATTAAAATTGATCACTCGGATCCATATGAAACACGTGAATTTCCCGATGGAATGCTTCCAGGTTATACAGGTAAATAATCCATCATGTAATTTCTTTTTTCTTTATAATTAATATGTATTTTATATAAGGTTACATTCCTCAACGAAAATATCAACTTGGTAATCGATATCGTGTTGAAACTGATGCATGTTTATCAGGAACAAAGGCAGCTTATGAACAAGGAAAAAATCAAAATAAAGCATTACGAAATACTATTGCTATGTATCCAAAAACACAGAGCTTAAATAGTGGAACAGTAGTAAAACATTTTCTTGATTATCATCGAGCTTATAATCCAACGGAAAGTTCAGAACAAAGTATAAATATTAAAGAAAAAAGAATTTTTTTTGTATTTAATAATTTTTTAACTATATAGATGATCGTCGTATATTTGTTGAACCACCAATACCTGGTTATAAAGGATATATACCACGTATTCGTCCAACAGATATTGGTCTTGGTTTACGTTATCATGAAGCAGCAAAAAAAGGTTTAAATCGTTTTGCTGTTGAAGCAACAACTTTATCAAGTGATTTTCCAACATCCATAGATTTGACTACGCCATCGAAGTAAATATTATTTTGAAAGAAAGAAAAAACATATTCGAATAAATATAATAGAAACTTTCATTTCTTTCAGTTAATTAAATTATTCATACAATTATAAATAGGTTATTCATGTTTAATATTTATTTATTTATTTGTCTGTAAAAGAAAAAAAAAGCTTTATTTATTCGAGATATATAAAATATTTATATTTTTTTTTCTTATTCAAGTTTAACATCAAGTTCAACAAATTTTGTTCCACAACGTTCATTGACAAGTTTTTCAAATCATCGACTTTATGCAAGATCTGGAATGATTCCAAAATATACTGGTTATCTTCCTCGTAATAAAAAAACAACAATTTATGATCATTTTTATTAATTCATTTATTGTTATTTTTTAGAACGAAAATATCGTATTGGACAAACATATGGTGATACAAGTCGTGGTTTACCAGTTTGTTCTCATTCATTTACTAATTATGGAGATTTTGTACGATCAAAAACAACAATGAACTTTCAAACAAATGATGTTTATTCATAAACAATATAGTTATACGCCTGTGATATTTTCTAATTATTAATTGACCTTTATTGTCTTTCACACCTTTTATATAACACATATAAACACTTTCCAATGATAAGTCAATATCGCAGTTTTTGTTTTTTTTTTCTTCATTTTTCTTTGGTGCAGCTCACATTTTATTTTCTTATTTAAACTAATTTTTAACTAAAATAAACAAATCCAAAATGAAAAACATCTGACAAAAAAAAAATTGTTTTTTTTCAATAATTTTAATTATTTATTAATTGAGGTAATAATAAAGGCCAGTAGCGTGCTAATTTAATAGTAGTTAATTCTTTTCGAAAAGCATCATTCACTGCTGATTGCACTAATGTTTTTGCTAATGTTGATCGTTCAGTAACAATCTTAATTAAAAGAATGTTTTTTTTTCTTTCTTTGTTTCTTTAATACTTTCAACTTACGGGATTTAATCTTGTTTCAACAAGTAATGGATTTATTTGTTCTTGTATTGGTTTAATAAAAGGTTTTTGTTGAGTATTTGTTGATGTTCGACTAAGGAATGTTGATGGATTTGTTCTATAGAAAATTTGATTAAGAATATTAGAAGAATGAATTTATTCATATTTTACTTAACAGAATCAACTTCAGTATCACTTCGTTCACTCATAGAATCTTGTTGAGTGAAAGCATTATCAAGAGAACGTCGGTCACGATGTGTACTTGATATTTCACTACTATTGTTATTATTATTATTATTATTATGTTGCATTCGTAATACTCGATTAATTCGTTGATCCTAAAATAAATAAAAATATTTTTTAATTAAAACAAAATATTCTTAACCATATTCATTGGTTGACGAGAATCTTGTTTTGTAGTAGAAGATTGAGATTGGGATAAAATAATTTGTTCATATGCAGCTGTAAATGCTAATGGATTACCTAAAAACAAAAGAAGAAGAATAATTATTGAATACAAAAATTTTAAGACATTCCATTATCTAGAAAAAAGTATCTTAATTTGAATTTTTTAATTTCATATATTAATCATAAATAGAGTATAATGAACTCTGATTGCCTGGTACCAAATTCAGACTAGATTAGCCTTTATGCGAAGAGCTAGAAGATTATCGTAATTTTTCTCTTCATATAAGAATCGATAAATTTTATCGAAAATGACCTAGAATTTCAGTTGATGTCAACTATTTTCTTTAATAAGTATTCTACTCTGATTAAGTTCTATTTATTAATAAAAATATCGATGCTAACGCATCAAAATAAAGAAGAATTAGAAGTGTCGAGAAAACAAAACCAGCGTTTTCCACTCAAATGTATTAAAATCGATTGAGCTCTGTCTACGTTATTTTTTGTTTGATATAGACGATTATTATAATTGATGAATATGATATAATTTACCTTCAAGTGATAAACATTCAAGTGCAGTAAGTTTTGAAATACAACGAATATCATCAAATCTTCGAATTTTATTAAAACTTAAAAATAATCTTTGAATTGGTAATGTTTCAAGATCACACTAATAAAAAGAAAAGAAATTTATTATTTTTCTATATTTGAAAATATTTTAAATAAATTTTACCACAGTAGTTATAAGATTTCCTTGAAGATTAAGTTCAACAAGATTTTGTAAATTTCGTAAACCTTCACATTTTTCTATTCGATTATGTGCTAAATTAAGAACACGTAAACGTGTCAAATGTTTACAATTTTCAATTCGTGAAATCTATATTCAACAATTAAAAACATAAACCTAAAATTAAAATAAATAAATTTTTTTACTTGATTGCCATTTAAATCTAATACATCAAGTTGCTTAAGTGCATCAAGATTTTTTATTTGTTTTATTCTATATATTAATAATAAATAAAAATCTAAAAATTCATGTTTTTTTTTATTTTACTTATTATTTGCTAATCGAAGTATTCTTAATGAAGATAAATTATCTAAACCTTGAATATAATCAATTTCATTTTCACATAAATCAAGTACAACAAGACTTGTTAAATGATCAAGATTAGCAATTTTAACAATACAATTTTTTTGTAAATTAAGTAATTTTATTGGTTCATCAACTTGTAAATATGGACATACTAAAAGTTGTTGTCTATGATACAAAAAAAAAAAATAACATGACATATTTTAGATTTTTATTTTATATTTAATTAAACCTTTTCAAAACAAATTTTCCATTTGTTTGTTGAGATGATATTGTATTTTGTTCTTCTCGAGTTGTAAATGCTGGATTAGTACCTTGAATACTGAAGACAGTATCGTTCAAAGAACGTTTATTCATCTTGGAAAATGAAAAAAAAGAAATAAACGTAATTAAAATTATATAATGAACCATCTCTTTTCAAGTTGTCATGACTATTTCCTCCATTCCGCTTTTTTTTTCTTCTTCTTCTTACAAAGTATTATTTTCACAACAGATGACATTCACATCAAAAAAAAATAAAAAAACCAAAGAAGAAAATTTTGACTATGAAAAATGAGAATTAAAATTGACTTGAATTTCTACAATAACAGGATTATCAATCATTGATAAAAGAAATGTATTATTTAATGTTGATGGAATAATACTTTGAATTCTACCAAGACCAAATTGAAACATTTGTGAATTACGCTATTAAATATATTTATAATAGAATTTTTATTTTTATTTTTTTGTTTTATTTAACTTACATCATAACGTTTTCGAAATGATCGAAGTTGACCATCTTTACCACAACATAAAACAAGATTTCCTCCAAGAACAGTTGCTGATGTATGTGTATCAATTACAGATTTATCTTTAAACAAAAAAAACAATCTTATTTTATTCTATTGTAAGAAATATTATATAAATACCTAATATATTACACATAATCGGATGTATTATTTCATTCCATTGAATATTTAAAATATTTTTTCCTCTAAGAATTTCAAACGATGGTATGGTCCCTAAAAATGATTATTTATATGAAAATTTTCGAAATAATTTTTAGAAATTTACAAATATTATAATCATTATCTGTATAAATTGCAAGAAGATATTTTGAATCAATTGACCACATAATAGTACTTACAGGTACATTATCATTCTAAGAAGAAGAAGAAAACAAAAATAATTATTTTATTTTTTCAAAATATTACTTGAAGTACTCCATCAGTACGAAGATGAAAATCTCCATTACCTAATACATCAAATATACAAACAGTTCCATTTTGTAATCCGACAGCTAAACTTGAACCATCTATAATTTAAACAAAAAATAATATTCTTTTGTTATTTAAAAAAATTTTTGTTTTGTATTTTAACAAACCAGGAGAAAATCGAACTGATTTAACACTTGAATTAACTTTTAATGTTATTGTTGCTACATAATATGATGATAAAGTATCATAAATAAGTAATTTACTTGTTTCAGTTCCAAGTACAATTATATTTCGTTCAGGATGTAAATCAGCACAAGATATTGGTTGCTAAAAAATTTCAATAATTTACAATTCAGAAAAATTCAAATTATATCTTTTGAATTGTTTTGTTTTTTATTACTATACATTTTTTATCTATTAGTCTGAACCCTCAAAGAAAAGTAGTCTGTTTCACATTTTTTTCCAAAAGATGTGCCATGAAAAGCTCTACACGACTTGTATAGACTAAATTCTATAGTAAACTAGAGAATTTCTCGAAACATTTTCTGCATGATGGGAAGGAACATTACCGTGTAAACTGTTTCATTTTACATATAAGAAAAATCATTTGAATAAGTTACAAGGAATTTGATCATACAACTGTTATAGAGTTTTGTCACAACGCGTCTTCTAGAAAGATATTTAAGATTTTATCATTCTACCTAAGCTCAGATACAGCTGTAATTGAAATAAAAACTTATATACTTTTTTCTACGCATGTTATTTTATATATATGCTCTATTTGAATTGTTCTATATTGCACTCGATAGGCCACGAAGAGTACTATGAAACAGTATAATTTCATATTTCCTTTGTTCGTCTTTAGAAGAAATAAAAAACAAAGATCTATTTTATTTGGACGCAACAAAATTGTTGACAACATAAATTTCAACATTTTCAACTACTTCATATGAAAAATAATAGAGTCTACGTAGTTTTTTTTAAATTTCTCTTCTCGATGTTACAATTTATGGTTGACTGAAGATTCCTTTGAGGTAAACATCTAACATAGTAGATGGCTACTCAAATATTGATGGCGTATTAATGTTAACAAGTTGTTGATTGATATGACTGATGCTTTTTTAGCCATTTTTCTCATTAGATTCATCCTGATTAATAAAGCTTTTCAAAAGCAGTGTCTCTCTTTTCATCGGTTACAGCTAACAGAAAAAAATGTATAGTGATAAAAATAAAACTTCATGAATATACACTTCGAATATTCGTGAATTATCATATTTAAATAAATAAATAAAAAGTTTACCGAAGATTTTGTTGACCATTCAACAAGTTTTGTTCTATTATTCCATTTAAATAAATATCGATCAGAACTTACAGAAAAAAAATGATGACTATTACTGTCACAACATATACAAATCGTTGAATTTGTATGTCCCTAAAAAGACAAAAATAATTTCTATTTTAATTTAATATATATATATATATATAAACATACTCGCATAATAATACTATATTGTTCATTTCTAATATCTTTTGAAATAATATAATTTAATTTTGTTCCAATAGCTAATGCTGTTGATGTTGAACCTTGTCGAATACAACAAATTGATTGAATTGAACCAATAGTTTCATTTAACTATCATAGAAATAAAAAATAAAAATATATATTTCAAATATATTTTTTACTCGGATTTGTTCAATTATATTTGTTTTAAAATTCCAAATTTTCATTTGATTTTCTCCATTAGCAAGAATAAATTCTTCTTTATTAATAGGTACAATTATTTCAATATCATTCTTAAATTTAATATCAAAAAATAATATATAATTAAACAAAAAAAAAATCTATATAATTCATCAATACTTCTAAAATAGATTCTTGAACAACCATTAATTTTGGTTCATTATCAACTAAACGCCAAATATGAATACTACCCACTTTATCACCAACAAGTAATCGTTCACCAGCAATATCACATGCAGCTGCTCCAGTATAAATATTCTATAATTAAGATATTATTTATTTTATATTATTATATTTAAATATTTCTTACTTGAACTTGAGATTCTCGTCGTTCCAATAAACGTAATGGTCTTAAACTCCAATTGATATGATAAAAAAGTAAATGACGTTGACTTATACATACTATCCATTCTGTTGTATCAAATACAAATAATACCGAAAGAATATTATCTGATTTACACTAAAGAAAAAGCAAAGTATTAAATTTACGATGTTTTATATTTAGAAAAAAGATGTTTTTCTTTGTATGATACTAAACAAATATTTTCTATTTTTTTTTTATTTTTCTCACTAATACAAATTTTCTTAAAATTTGTTCAAAATAATAATATACAAAGAAATTATTTAATTATTAAATTATACTTACTGTAATACTATAAATCAATTCATTTCGTTTCCAATCCATAAATAAAATAATTTTAGGTTTATCACGTGAAATAATAAGAAGTAAATTATCATCGGGTTTTGGTGAAAATGATAATAAAGATATATATGAACCAAATTGTTCTTTACGTATTTGTGTTATTGTTCGAAGTTTAACATGATCCCAAACATGTATTGAAGCTCTTGGAATATTTTTTGATGAACCTATTTCACTTGATGCCACTATTGATTGAAATGGATGAACATTGACACTATTATGATTTTTAAAAAAAATAAAGAAAGATATTTATTAATTATAATGTAAAATAATTCCTACCTAGTAATTGAACTAGTATGTTTTATATAAAAACGTTGTTGTTTTAAATTTGGTTCATATAAAATACAAATTGAACCAATAACATAAAGTATTTCATTTTCTGGAAGAGTATAAAGTCTTTTTGTTAAATCATTTTCACCATTATACCCATGACTAAATATATAGATAAATCAAAAGAAAGAAAGAATAAGAACATCTTTTTACTCATTTTCATTTTCAAGGCTCAATCAATTTAAATTATATATACGATAAAAGATCATGCACTATAAAATTAGCTATTTTTCGAAACAGAAGTTATTATATTTATAATCAACGTGTTCATGCTCAAAATTTTTCTGATGTATTTTTTACTTTTAATTGTCCTCAGCGACATGTAACACAATAAATTCAACAAAGAAGTCATTGAGACCTTAAAAAATGAACTCTAGATTTATAAATAGTATTTAAAAATAAAATTATAGATGACTACATAATAAAAAGTTATTGCAATTAAATTTATTTTTT
Organism: Macrotrachela quadricornifera; assembly: GCA_022393335.1. NCBI lineage: Eukaryota > Metazoa > Rotifera > Eurotatoria > Philodinida > Philodinidae > Macrotrachela > Macrotrachela quadricornifera. The sequence continues at coordinate 223,445 of JAJEKB010000456.1, forward strand.
CACACATCACTGAAAAGGACTTCAAGTGAAAATTTCATACAAAAAATTAATCAAAGAGAATTTCTAAGTATATATGCGTCAGTTCATTTTTTTATTATTTATAAGTATTATATTTTCTATTTGAAGTAAAATAGAGATTATTCTGCCCAAAAATTGCTTTTGAATATCAATCAAAAATTCATAAAATAGATTTTAACAGTATGATCTATTGTGTTAAATTTCGAAAAATAGTTGATTCTTATAATACATCATAGATGTATGGTCTTTTATTCTGTATATAATTTAAATAGATTAAGTCTTAAGAATCAAAAGAAATTAAAATACACTCTTATATACTCTCGTTCTTTCACATTTTAAACTTACACCCAACTTAATGTTAATGATGCATCTTCAATAACTATAAAGAAATAAAAAAACAAAAAAAAAATGTATAAATATAAAATTTTTCTAAAATAAATACCTCGTTTTGAAGGATATCGTTGATGATTTCCATTAATTATTTTTCGTGGCCATACACGATCCACAAATATTTCACTAGGTTTCATTGTTCCTAAATAATGTTTGGCATGTACATATTCATTTTCTGTACATCCAATAAATGTATCTGTTGTTTTAATTATATTAAATAATTTCGAAAAACTTTTAACTTCTATAAAAGCTAATTTAGTAACAGCAAATATATGTGTTATATCTTCATGATTTGTATAATGAGAAAGTATATCTGTTACTTGATCTTGTAACCATTCTTCAAATGTTTGTGTTAAATTTCGATTAAGAATTATACTTTCATACATATCTAATCTTGAATAAGGTAATAAAAAAATTTGTTCACCATTAGGTGGTGATGGATGCCATCGTGTTTGAACAGATGATCGTATATTTCCATAAGGAGTTATATCTTGTTGAATATTTGAATGTATATTTGTATCAATTTCATCACCAAATGAATCATTAATATAACGATAATATGTTCGAATAAATATACCAGATGAAACAACATATGATTGACGATGTTGAAATTGATTAATTGAACGAATTTCTTGACCATTTAATGTATATATATGTTTTATACCACCAGTTGATAAAAGAAGTTTTGGTTGACGATTAAGATAATTAAGAAATGCTTCCCATGATTTTATTTCAAATTCGTTAACAGCTATTTTAACACCATGATGATGTTCATCACCATTACGAAAAAATCGAACTAAAACACCTTGAACTCCACGACGAGCTATGGATGGTACAACAGCAAATGTTCGAGCTAAAATTAAAAAAAGAAAAGAATTAAATCGATTTAATTTTTTTATATTTATATGTACTCATATCTTCTAGTAATTTTTATTTTCTCGTTAATGAAAAAAACCTTATAGATTTCTTTTATTATACATAAAATTTTTATTAAATATACTCTTCTCCTTGAACATTAGTATAAGAAAACAGACAATAGAAGATTACATTTTTATTAAAATTTTAAATAAACAAGCATTATTTAATTGAATTTTTATTATTAAACAAAAGATAAAAATTTATTTTTAATATTTACGTGTATTTAATGATTCACTCCATTTAAGTGATGAAGTTTTTTCATTTTTTCTAACTAATGATGTTGATGATGATGGAGCTTTTTTTGTATATTTAAGTTTTGGTATTTGTTTTGTACGATTTATTGTTGTTATAGGTTTTATTTCATGTGGTGATTCTTCTTCATCATCAATTGGTAATGTTGAAGTATGGTCTTCTGAACTACTTCGTTTTATACTACTATTTAATGAATGTCTTTGTTCTGAAACACTTCGTGGATGTCGAAAATGATTAATAGCATTTTCTTCATTATCATTATCATTATCATTGGGAGTAATATTATTATGATTATTATTATTATTATTATTATCATCATCGATAAGAGGCATTTCTGAAGGACTTGTTTGTTGAGCACGTTCACTTGTAATAGTTGATTTTGATATTTGTGTTGGTGGAGTTGAATCAGTTCTAGATTGTTTTATATCATCTTCAATCGATACTGCTAAAGGTTTTGCTTCATCTTCTAAAAATTTCGACACAAGTATATTAAAAAAAAATAAAGGAATTTTGATTTTTTTTGTTACATACTTTCATTAGCATATGTTATTGTTGTATCTTTTATTAGTGAGGAAGAAGAAATAGCTAATGATGAATTTGTGAGTCTACGTTTAGGTATTGGGTATTGTGTTTGTTGTCGATTAAGTCGTTGAACAAGAATAGAACTTGCTAAAGGGTATTCATTATTATTGTAACCATCAATATGACTTTCATTGTCCTAAAAAAAACTATTTCATCAATATGTGTTTTGTGTGTCTTAGAAACAGAGTAAACTAATAATATGCGTCGTTCATTTTCTTCTGTTTTTTTTTTTGATGTTGCTGTGTATTTTTATGAACTTCAATTTTTTCTAGTTGATCATTAGGAATCTAACAGGAAGAGAGAAGTAGAAACGACTTCAACAAACATTTTTCAAGTATTTTGAAGACCAAGAGGAAGAAAAACGATAGCGGTGTAAAAAAAATCTAGGAAATAAAATTTTAATATTTATTATATTTTTAACCGATGCCTTTGTCTTTTTCTGTTCTCTTATTATTTCTATTTCTAAATTTTTATATCATACTTGATCAAGATCGGCATAACTAATTGTATGATTGAAACGCGTTGGAATATTAGCATAAAATGGAATGTCATTATTTGAACTTGGTAACATAATTGTAATATGTAAGAATGATAATATATGAAAGATGAATTTTGAATGAAATACCAAATTTTTTAATGACATATAGCCAATTTAATAAATTCAATTATTCTTTTTTTCATTACTTTCTTTGAGCTTTCAAGGTTTCTATTCGTCTTGAAGCCGAGAGAATGTGATTGTAAAGTATAAAATTCTTGTATTTTGCTTTTTTTAATTCAATCATCAAATTTCTTTTTCTCATCACAATGTATAGACTTAAAATTATATTGAAGATCTAAAACTGCTTTGTTCAATTCATATAGAAAATGTATTTCTTTTATTTTAATGAATTTTTAAATAATCTAGTTCAATTATATACGAGAAAAAGTGCTTATTTATTATATAGATTTATGAACAAAAGTTTCTATAAATAATTCATTGAAGACTTTTTTATATTTTTGAGTAATTGCAAATGTATATATGCATTATCAAGCAGAATTTTCTAAATTCTTCTCGTTGAATGAAATATGAGTATTATTCATCAACGGTCTATCCATTTTGCTCTAGATTAATGAAATAAAGATACGATTATAGTTACGTGTAAATACAACACACGTTAAGAAAACGACTTGACAAATAAAAAATACTAATAAAAAAGAACATATGATGAACGACTTTTTAAGTTAATTTTGAACCTTAATACATGCATAAAAAGATTTTTGCATAACAATTTTTTTGTTCTTACGATGACCGGTGTATTTATAAAATACGCTCTGACTCACTCTCATCCAACAGCTTAAAAAATAATAAAACTTCAGTAAAACGAAGCCAAATGTTCTGTATAATTGTTTGAAGCCTGTCCAAATGTGACCGCGATACCTTGCCACAAGACTACGCAAGGAGAAGCAATGTTTTCACGGTATTTTGCCAGACAATCAGATCTGAATAAGGACTTTCTTTACTATGATCAAGACAGAATATCATGTTGCCCGAGCTATATGACAGAACTCGAAGTAAATTCCTTATTGATCTGAACAGTACGATGTTCTGTCTTGATCATAGTAATGAAAGTTCTTGTTCAGATCTGATTGTCTGACAAAATACCCTGAAAACACTGCTTCTCCTTGTGTAGTCTTGAGGCAAGTTATCCCGACCACGTTTAGACAGGCTTCAAAAAACTATATAAAACATTTGGCGTCGTTTTACTGAAGTTTTGTTATTTTTTAAGGTGTTGGGTGAGAGTAGGTGAAAGAGTATTTTAGAAATATCCTGAAGACCGAAATTTCAGTTGTTAATAATATCGCTTACAAATGCTCAAACAGAGGTCTAACTTGTATGTCACGATCTCGTATAATTTTTTTACATGCTAATATTAAATGAGCTGATTAGAGAAAATATTGATGAATTGAGAATTATACGTATTTGTAGAGAACAGACATGGGCAAGTCAAGTCAAGTCATTTTTTGACTTGATTGATTTAACTGAGAAATTTTCTAATTGACTTATGACTTGGCTTGACTCGACTCGACTTGATTTGGCAAGAACCACAAAAGACTTGATGTTACTTATAACTTGAAAACGTCGCGACTGGTCCATCTTTGGTAGAGAATAGATAAATAAAAGATCTAAGATTTAGTAAAAAAAATTATTTTTTAATACAAACAACTTGAATAGATTTTTTAATCAAAGACTATCATTAGGACAGGGCTGCCCTGTTGTCTTGTCCTGTACTACAAGACAAACTTCTTTTTTTATCCAGTTAATTTTTCAAGTAAGTTTGTTTGAAAGCCTTTTACGAAGCTAAATAGATTCTTTCAACACATCCATTATCGATGGAATTCCATTAACCAATGGTGACTCTATTCTTTCAATTAGTTTCATTAGAACTAATAGATTTGATACTCGTTCGAATTTATCATTGTACAATACAACTCTTCACACTTCTGAAAAGATCAATCATGGTTATCACATCAAAATTATTTGTAGTTAATAGAAAATAAATTGCAATTTCTTGATAAGTGGCAATTAAAGTGTTCAAATCTCGAACATGATAGCGTTCAGTCAGTTAGACTATCTTTATTCCTTGATAAATATCTAATTTCTCTGCAGTTATCCAGCTTATTCTTTGAATCTGTACAAGAAAAGTGAAAATACGACATTAAAATCAATTATTTTTTCTACAAAGAATATGTTAAAATGACATTATTTTTGCTTGATTATAATGTGACTTTTGATCAGCTATTTCGCTTTCTTTCATTGATAAGATTCTTATTTTTGTTTAATTAATCAAAAATATTTACCAATTTTTATTTCTTTAAATTAGTTATAACTTTAATTGTCTAAAAAAATTTGAAAATAATGTTGACGATGTAAAAAGACTAACATAGCATCTAAACAGATTTAAAATCATGTAAAAACAGTGTCGTTTTAGTGGAATTTCTACGCACGAATAATATTCTGTTGAAATAACTTTAACAAGACATATATAATGAACACCTGTCCCGCTAGATATATTCATCATGTCATGAACTCATCCTACACTTGAGATTCAATTTTAATGTCTTCAGGGCAGAACAGGGCAAAAAAAAGATGTCCTGTGACGGTCTCTGGTCTGTATCTTATCTTGGATATGATTTCTCATTGATTTGTGTCGCATTTTCTTTGGAATGCAGTATCTTGATCTTAAACATAAATTAAATCTTTCTTACCTTTCGCTAAATGCAGAGATTTAGAACTAAAGGTTGCACGGAAATAGCAACATTATCAAAGTTAACATACATAAAAAATTTTGATTGAATCTGTCAAGTGTCAATATACTTGTGTTTTAAGATCATCATTAGAAGAATACCGAAGTAGATTCAGTACAACATAACATATACGATGTTGTTCTAAGCAAGAAGCTGCATGAGGAAGCAATATAAGTTTTGAAAAAAATCGTACTTTTTTATTCAATGAAATAAAAAATCTTAATATAATGTAAACGTTCCGATTCATCGGTGAATGACATAAATTCAGTTGGCGATTTTAATTTTCTTGAAACATCCATGTTTGTAGATACATATAAGTAACCATAAAACTTCTTTGTATAAAAAACTAGATTATTTTTTTGAAATCCGTGATAAATAAGTGTTTATTTTATATAAAATTACTATCATATCTTCTATAGTGGAAAAATAAACTTTTATAAAATGATCCCTGTAAGATTATTGATTATACTACAGAATAAAAATCAGATATCTTAAATTCAAATGTATTTCACAATAATTTCTAAATTATAGTTTAATCATCTTTCCGTACTATTATTTGTCATGGTCTTGGGACGATGCAAATTTCTATCCGAGTAGTCATTTTCAATACTTTTATTAGATCGCGTTTCATAAAACGATAGTTTTGAGCTTAATTGAGTTCTTATTCCATCGTTATATACAATAAAATTCTAGTTCATGAATCGATTTATTGGTGATATTTTTCAAACTATTAAATCATATTAGAAGAATAGATGTATAGAAAAAGAAACATTATTAAAATTAATTTTAATAAATGAATATAAAATATATTAAACGTCAAGATTAAATGACATAGCCATGTCAGCAGAATTATCGATTATCCACCAAAAATTCATATTAGCGCGTTCAAGTGCCCAAAAACGTGCATCAACATTTGTATCAACACCAGGTGTTGATGCAAGAAATTCAATTAACTAAATATTAAAATAAAATATTAAAATATATAATAATCATTTATAAATTTTACTTCAATTTCATGAAATTCATCTTCAAATGTTGCTGTTATATCAATAAGTAATTGTCCTAAACGCTGATTTGTACGTCCATAACTATAAAAAAAAAGTTTTTTAATATTATAAATAATCTTGAAGACATACGTAGATTGAAGTTGAGACCAATTGTCTCGATAATATATCCAAACTAATTCACGACCTATTATATAATAAATTTAGAAAAATAATTTAGATTTTTTTATCATTTCTAACCAATAGGATTTTTTGCAAGTAATGTTAAAACTTCTAAAAGATCAATATCACGATCTTTATTATCCACGGCATCTCTATATAAAAATCTTTAAAAAAACAAAAAGATGAATATTTAAATTAGAAATATTAAATTTAATCATCTCACTGATATAAATGCCATGGTTGATGTGATTGTGTCATTGCTTCGAGTAAACGATAACGTTCTTGTACATCAACAAAATTATGATAATTACTTTCAATAGTAAACCATTCACTATCATTATACGTATTTTGAAAATGTGTTCGATAAACAACTTCTCGAGCATGATCAACAATTCTATATAGAATATATATTATCTTTAATAGATTGTATGAAATAAAAATATACTAACGAATGATTAGCCATTCCACTATATAAAGCAGGATATGCTTCATTCCATAATGAAGTTGCTTTATTAATACATTCATGTAATTGTAATCGACATGCAAGTTGAATAATTATATTTTTTAGAATTCTAAAATCAACAAAAATAAACTTTAGTAATAAATAAAAAAAAATTTGTTTTTACTGTTCTGAAAATGTTCCATTATCATTCCATAAAGATGTTTCATATGTTTCATAATATTTTCGAACAACAAAACGAAAATATTTCTATTAAAAATAAAAATATTAATTAATAAATGTAATTTGTTTTTCTTATTCTTTAAATATTTTCTTACTTGAACTACAGCATATAATGATTCATATTCAAGTACATCTATCATACGATTAACATGATATGATAATGCTTGCCATGAAATTAAACCTGTATATGCATTACGAGCTAAATATTGTGTAACTTCTCTAACAATGGAATAACTTTCCTCAGTTGTTTGAGCACCTAAAAATGCATTATGTAATAAATTAGCTCGATCAATTTCAGTTAATTGTGCATTATTAGAATCTAATGCTTGAGATAATTCTCCCCAATTTTCAACTGTATAATCCATAATATAATATCCAGCAAAATCAGTATTACAATAATAATATTTATAATAAAGATTTCCAAATGATGCATTCATTGTTTCTTGATTAAGGAAAAATGTTCTATTGAATTGAAAATTTGTTGAATCATTACTAAATCGACATGTTATTGGAACATACCAAATATAACCAAATGGATTTGTTTCAGGTGGATAAAGATCATTATCATACATATGTGCACTTAAAAATCGACTTTGCGTAAGCTGGAAAGTATATGTACTATCAGTATTTTGAATAAAATGAGCATTTATTCTTGGAAAATTCGATTGTAGTAACCAACGATCAAAGAAATCTGGACCTGTCCAGGTACCAATTCGATATTTACTAAGTAATTCATCAGGTATGAGAAATCCATATTCACGATCATGAAGGAAAGACTAAATATAATATATATATCACTATTCTTTATATGAAGATATTCATTAATCATATCATTTAAAATATGATATTGATCGTGACTGAAAACCTATCGTAATGAATAGCTATATCATAAATCGTAAATAATTAGTTTTATCAAGCAAAAATTGGAAAAAAAGATTAGTCAATAAAGATCGATAGAAATAGTTTGAGCTAAATTAACATAAAATTATAATTGAATATTTTAAAAGTCACAAATTTTAGTTTATCCTCAGATAGAATCAAACAGAAAATGATGAAAAAATGTTTCTATATTATACTTCGAAATAATAGAAAAATTTTTCACAGATGATATTGAATTAATCAGTTCTTGATACTAAACGAGTGTTATAATATTTTTCATTTGCTATCTAACAACTTCTGATATTCGGGTCAAGACTTTAACATCTTAAATTGTATGATTTTCCAGAAATAATTATTTATAAGCATTAACAATTTATCTATTCCATTTTTCAAAGAAAAACTTAGACAAGTCAGTGTTCAAAGCTTTATACATGGCTGAAACCGTCGTTCTTTCTCTTCTAGAAGAAATTAAATAGTAACTTTAAACTTATCTTATTACTATGTTATAGTGTCCAACTTGAGTTAGGTCAAAAAAGATTAATCCATGCAGAATATTGCTATGGTACTTTAATATTACAATAATATATAATCAATCAATTGATGATCTTATCTTATCTGAGGAAAACTGTCTATTATAAAAATAACTCATTGATATACTATCTTTAGACTATGTGAATATTCGTTTTATTTTTTTTAAAATATTCATATATTGTTATAAGATTCAATGTTAAAATGATGCGAAAAATGTCAATTTAATTTTTGAATAATCAGTTTCTTAAAAAAAATTCGAATTAAATTTATTATTAGATTTTTGTATTTGTTCTGTTAATAATCTTATTTAATAGAGAATGATTATCTTACTATAATATTAGATAATGTATTATTTTTGATATTCGTTGTTTGTTCCATATAATAATCAGCCATTCGTAAAATTGCTGTTGCTTTTGTTGTTTCAATACTATCAAATAATTCATCAATTTGTGTTGCACTATTAACTGATTTAAGTATTGGATGTGATGTACTCATAGAATCATCAAACATAGTTGATAAAAGTTCTCCAACAGTAAATTGATTATGCTAAATATAAAATAATAAATATTGATTTATACTTTAATATATGTTAAACATACGATATTCCATTCTGGATAAGCAGCATCAACTGCATAATATTTTAAATAATTCGCAATTGCTTCTTGTAACCATAAATCTGTCCACCATTGAAATGAAACTAAATTTCCATACCACTATAAATATAAAATATTTTAGAAAGAAAAATTGAAATATAATTTAAACTTGTTCAGCTAATTCTTTAGCAATTAATAAAGCAATTCGTTGATGTTCAATTTCAGATGTTGTCATTGGGTTATGAAGAAGTGCACGTTCAGAAAATATAACAAGACCCCAATGTGATATGGCATCAGATGGATATTCAGGTACAGCAAGAATATCTAAATAATATTACATTAAAAATGCGTACATATATTCATTTTATTAAACCTATTTTATTTGGTACAACAGGTGTTCGAATATCTTTGAATATGTTTAATAGAGCTGTTAAAATTTTTTGAATCATATCTAGTGGTGCATTAACATGAATTCCATTATCATTTGTAAAAAATGTTTTTCGTGCCCATAAATTAATCTTTTATTTAACAAAAATAAAAATAGAAAGTAAAAATCTATTCAATAAAATTTTATTTATTATACATACAGTTATATCTCGATTAGTCGCCGGATGTGTTGCTCTTGCTGTTCTACTATCAAAATCATCAATATAAAATACTGCAAAAGCTACTAATGCAGTCGGTATTGGTGGTACTGTTTGAAATTCAGTTTGTATCCAATTTCCATCTGGGAAACTTTTCTAATAAATTTAATTGAAATTATATAAAATAGAATTTTACTAAATTTACCTGTTCATCCCAATTACTTAAAATTCTAGTATTATTTTCATGTTTTACAAATAATTGAAAATTTGCTTTAAAACCTGGTTCATCAAAACACGGAAATGCTTCTCGAGCATGTACAGGTTCAAAATGTGTTAATATCATTCGAGATTTTCTAAAATAAAATAAATAAATTTCTATTCTTTTTCTTTTCTTTTACAATCATTTTATTTACTGCATTCCAAATTGATCTTTATTAAATTGATTTTCAAATATACCAGTTCCATGAATACTTAATGATCGAGAGAATTCAATACGAACTTCATATGTAAAACCATTTTGTAATTGTTCTTTTAGATGTATTGTAAGTGTTTGAGTATTAGGAAATATTATAAGACAATCAATATCCATTTGAGTATTATTTGGATTTGAACGCCGAAAAACAGCCACATCCTGGTAATCAAATAGATCACCATGAAGAATAATATCATATGTTGGTGATCGAACTTCGCTAATAATAGTGACTATACCACTATATCGATCATTTTCTTGATTTAATTGAAATAATTCTAATGTTAATTGATAATCAATGGGATAAACATTTAATGGTAATCGAGTTCTATTCCATGGTGCATTCGGATCGAGATTTGTACAGCATCGAATTTCCGAACATGGAAGATCAGCTTTGTTCGATATAACATTGCGTTTTGGTCGAGAATTATACACTTGTTTTGATACAGATTGTTCTTGTTCAGGTTGTTGTTCATTATTATTTATATAACAAACAGTACCTTCAGTCCAATACAATGAAATTATTGAAACAATGAATAATGATGAAAGAAAAATTACAATTAATACAGTACATATAGGTACTGTTAAACTAATTTTTTTACGTAGAAAAGATTGTTGATGATAATCTCGTTCGAACAAGATTAAATCATCTTTATTATTCTCCATGAAGACTTTTTTTTTGTATATTGTGAAAGTAATAATAAAATCTTTTCGTTATAAATATATATTTTATTTTATAAACGATGTTGTAAAGATATCGTTTCTAATGACGACATTATTAACAATTTAATAGAAGTTTTTTTTTACAATATGTCTTTCTCGAATATAATTAAATCTTAAGTGCCGTTTATAGATATATAAAACTATTATTTAACCCTTGAATAGCATTTTTTAAAGTTTATAGTTTTTCAATCCAATAATAAAGAATATCAATAAATGATACCAATTTTTTATTTATAAAAAATTTATTTTATTAGCATATGAAAGTATTGATACATAATCTATTAAATCCTAATGAAATCTATTTATATCTGTACGAAAAAAAAAGAACATATAAAAATAGAATATATGAAAAAAAGAATACATATTTATATATCTGACATTATTCATTTATTGATTGTCTTCTTCTTCTGCTTCTTCTTCTTCTTCTTCTTCAGCTTCATTTTCTTGATGACTTGTTTGTAATGCTCGTTGTTCATCTGGTATACTATCCAAATTGAATCGAAAATCTCGTACTGCAGACATTTTAAATGTTTCTAATAAACGTTTCTAAAATCCAAAAATCGATAAATATAAAATATATTTATTGCAAAAATATATTAACATACATCTTGTTGTTTGCCTAATTCAAGTAATGATCGTTCATATTGTTCCATTTCATAGACTAATTTTGGTACAAGTGTATCTTTAAGTACACTTTTTTTCTATAGGAGACAAATATATATCAACAAATAATTATATACATTAAATTACATACCTTTTTTGGATCCTTTTTATCTGTTTTTTTCTTTTTCTTTTTATTTGGTTGTTCTTCTTCATCATCTAATTCTAAACTCTAAAATAAAAATAATAATGAAAATAAATATTAAATCTTATACAAAATAAATTACCATTGTGTATGTTAAAAATCCATAACATGGTTGTTGTAATTGTGAACCAGATATTGATGCAAGCTTTTCAAATTCATGTCGAATTGGTATTTTATTTTTAATCATCTAGAAAAAATACGAAAACAAAAAATTTTTTCCTATTAAACATCATTTTATTTTATACCTGACGAGTAAATTCATCAAGAATAGTATATAATTTAGTTAATATTTTAACTATATTAATAATCATCATTTTATTTTTTAGACGACATTGTAATATTTGTCCAAATGTTGTCATTGAATATGATAATTGTCCACAAAAATGTATTATTTGTTCATTTGATAATATTTGAGTTTGAATTATCCATTCAAGACTATTTATCATTCGTTCTAATTCAATAAGAATAATATTATTTAATATGACCATATGAGTTTTTTCATTAATTATAGCAAAATATGGTTGATGAATAAATTTAGTCTATGATAATAAAAAAACACGAGAGTAAAGATTTTGAAAATTAAATTTAGAAAAAAATATATTTACATCTTCACAAACATCTTCACATTGACCATGAATATCCATAGCAACTTTACGAAGAAGTGGTGCATGATTACCAATTTTTGATGTAAGTTTAAAAAGAAGACGAACTAATGCTTTGCTTAATTGATGATCCTCTAAAATAAAAGATTATTATATTATTTTAATATATTAGTATGAAGAGATTTTCAATACTATGATTGTCTTTATATATATCCAGAAAATTCTTCCTTTTATCTTGATAAAAAATTGGCTATCAGTAAGTTGAAAAGAGATAAAGCTATCTGATACGATACAATATTTCTTAATATCAGAAGATTTCTATTCATGAATATATATAACGCACATGTTTATATAGGAACTACCAATATATAGGAATATTACATTATGTTTTTTATAATAACACTTAGACTATATAAATATTTTTAAATGGAAATATAATCTAACTTGAGAGATATGATTCGATCAAATGTACACTCACATATCAAAGACTATAAGCAATGAAAATACAGCTCAAATCGAATATATAAAGTAAGCTTATTAACTTTTTGAAGATGGAAAGCACATATATGTACTTCAGTTCTTATCTCAGAACTCTGTTACGTCAGAATTTCTCTTACATTACTGTAATAGCAAAAATAGCACTGTCAGTCATGCATCTATGACTATCAAAGTAGTGCTACACTACTCATTGTACCATATTCTTATTCAAGTTTCTTCTAGCAGAAGCATTGTGTCAGACATACAAAAACAAATTTTTTTTTCAAAACTAATCTCATTCTCTACGGGCTAATCATACCGTATTTTCCTTGCATACAAGTTGAACTTGCCCATTCAGCAAATGATTGATATTCATTTCGATCAATATGTTCACCATCTTTTAATGCTAATTCAAGAATATCAGCAACATATATCAATGCTTTTAAACAACCCGATGCTTTTGCTGTTGATCCATCTACACCAGCTGTTTCTATAATTCGATTATATTCGTCTTCAATTCGTTTATAAATAGCCTAATTTTATCAAAAAAAAAACGAAACGAAAAGAAAAATAATTTTATTTTTTTTTTACTTTAAAACTTTCAGCAAATCGAGCTGTTTGAGGATCAGTTTGACTATAACTTATATTTGAATCAATTGCATCAGAATCACCATTTAATGCTTTCATTGCACTATCAATCATTAAAGCAGCTGCACCACGAAAATTATTTACAATAATTTTCCATATTTCAACAATTAATTGTAAAATTTGTTCTGTTAATATAATATTAATATCTTTTGTTACTGCTTGATATAAAATTCTATTAAATTTAAAAAAAAAATAAATAAATTTTTTTGTTAAAGATTACTTAACTTACGTATGAAGATCAATTAACATGACTTGTAATTTTTCTTGTCGCATATTTTCTGCATCAAAATAATATTTAATACCAATTGATGTAATAGCACGAAATTTCGATAAACAACATCGCATAACATAAGTACGATAATTAATATCATCAATAAATGTATCAATATCAATATTATGATTTGATGTATCTAAATCAGCATGAAACATTTTTGTCCATAATATTGAATGTAAAAATCTTTTTAAACATGTAAATGAAATAAGTTTTCCTGTTGTTGGTAAACGTAATTTAGCTTTCGACATTTTATCATTAAGACGAGATTCTTGATCAATTGTTTTTAAAACACTTGCAGTTGATTCACTTTTAAATCAAAATAAACAAAAAAAAATATGTTTTCTTTTTTGTTCTTCATTAACTTACGAATCTTTTATTCGCATAAATTTATATTCAATAAGAACATTACATATATCAATACAAAGTGTATACATTTGTGAACTAGTTTTATCCTCTGGTAAACCTTTAACCTAAAAATGAAAGTTTCATGAAAAATTTGAAATAAAAAAAGAAAATTTTTTTAGGTATTATTTTATGACACTTACACCGACTGAATCAGTATATTCATCATCATCAAATAAAATAATTAATCGTTTAAAAATATCATTTGCTTTTTTTAAATAAATTGATACATCAGGATCTTCATCAAATATTTTTGAATTTGGTTTTAATAAACAATCAGCACGATATAAACAAAGACATAAACAATGAAGTAAATGTGCCTATAATAACACTATATATTAAAATTTTTTATTTTTTTATTTTTCTTACAAATGGTTCAATTATTTGTGTTTTATCATCACGTTCAATTAAACAAGATGATAAATTTAATGTACATTTATTATCAATTGGTTCATAATATAATGCAATCTATTAAGTAGAAAATCTATTGAAAAATGTTCAGTAATAATTTAACTTCCGTTAAAAAAGTATAAAAAGAGGCTTTTGTCAAAGTATTTTTAGTTAAAGAAGTTTGAACTTATTCAATTCTTCAAGCAAATGAATATATAGGATGTTCAAAATGTCATTAGAAATCGAGAAAAATGAATAATTTTGCTATGACTCGAACAAATGAGCCGACCTTTTTTTCTTATCATAAAGACACATTCAAGGTTCATGTTTTTTAAAGGCATACTTAGAGAGACCTTTTGTTTAAGTATATTGTTT
This sequence comes from Macrotrachela quadricornifera, assembly GCA_022393335.1. NCBI lineage: Eukaryota > Metazoa > Rotifera > Eurotatoria > Philodinida > Philodinidae > Macrotrachela > Macrotrachela quadricornifera. Next base: position 238,490 of record JAJEKB010000456.1, read on the forward strand.
TTTCCTATGTGGAAAAGTAAAAGAATATATCTATTTTATTACATGGCAATTAAAATAAAATTTCGATTATTTAATATTAATATATATTAACCTGAGAAATGAGCATATCAAGAATAGGTGCCATTAAAATTGGACTTCTACGAAGAACAGGTAATAAACCCTATAAAAAAATCAAATTAATTCTAATAAAATTTATCTAATTATATCTTATACTTCATAAACAGCTAATCGAACATCATATTGTTGAGTAAGACTTCGTCTTAATTGCATTAATAATTCAATACATTGTCCTTCTGTTGATCGTTGTGTTGAATTAATTGTATTCATTTGTGTTGCACCACGCTATTTACAAAAAAGAAAATAAGAATAATTTCTGTTTTAAAAAATTAATTTTATTAAACTAACTTCTACTAAAGAAAACATTGTCATTTGACTAGCTTGAGCAGCTGGTGGTCGAATTAACCATTTAGCATGTTTTAATAAAATTAAATAACCATCAACAGCCATTCGACGACAATCAAGACGACTAATATATAAATTTATAATTAAATAATTTCAAATAATTTTAATACTTACGGACGATACATAGCTGTTCGAAGTAATTGAAAATATGTTTCACGAAATGGTGTATTACCACTTAATTTAATAATTGGTTTAAATGCATCAAGTACATCATGTGCTAAATCATAACGCATTAATAAAATTTGATCAAGTCGATCTTTTAATTGTTCAGGCCATTTTACAAATCGATGACTATTTATTTTCATTAAATCATATAATTGTTCTGCAAAAAATCACAAAATTTCTTTTTTTAATATATTAATTTCTTTTAAAATATACCAGTAAAATGTTTGACTGTACGATCATTTGTTTTTGCTTCAAGAATTCGATCAAATAAACGATGTATAACATCTTCTTGAATAGTTTTATGTAACTAAAATAAATATATTGTATTCAATAATAAAAATAAATTTATTAAAATTATACTCGAACAATATCTGAAAGCCATTTTGAAGCTAATGTTTTTAATAATTCAATAACTGAAAATGATGATTCACCAATATTAATTGATGATTGACTATATTCATCAAGTAATTGAAAACAAAAGTCAATTAAACCTGAAAGAATTAAATCACCACCAAATAAACTAAATAATAAAAATTTAATAAAGGAATTTTTTTTTAAATATATTTTATTTCTTTTACTCATTCTTTCCAAGTTGTAATAAATAATCTCGATAAAAATCATTATAATTTATTTTTGTAAAAAGTATAAGCCAAAAAGCTTCATTATTTTTTTCAAATGTTTGACAAACAAGATCAAATGATGTTTTAAGTTGTTTTATAAACTAAATATGAAATAAAAAAAAAATTTTATTTTTAATTTAATTTATTTACTTTTCCTTTTATTGTTCGATCTTTTGGTAAAGCAAATATAAATGCAAGACAAAATGGAGAAAATAATTTTGATACATCATTACTTTGAATTTTCTAAATTAAAAAAAAAATATTATAAATCTTTAGAATAAATAAAAATAAGTAATTTTACTTTAAATGTTCGTAATAATATCATACCAAGATCAGGTAATAATTCAATAGCATTTAGAATATGAACAATACAAAGACGAATATTTGATGTATATTGTTTATTACTATAATTAATAAAATGAGGTATAAATAACAACTAAAATTTAATTTACTCATTTGATTTTAAATCAAGATTAATAAAATATTGAATTAAACGATCGAATATGTATCCACTACAATTTGTTATTTCATTTTCTTGATGATTATCACTACATAATTGAAGTATATTTAAAACAAATATTGGTAATTGATCAATTGATGATTCAAAATCAATTGTAAATATTATATCAATAAATGTACGTTTTTCATTATCAGCAAATGGAAGTGTTCTAAATAAAAATACTATTTCGTTTGTGTCACACAAGGTAGTTATTTTAACCATTATCTCGACTTTGAACTCATGTTTTATGCATAAATAGATCTCAATGCCATTAGCAAAAACTAAAAAGATCCTGTAGCCATACGATTATTTCATTGATTTTTTTCAATCCCACGCAAGACATTTGTCAAAAATCGAAAGATTGTATTTTACTCATAAAGACATGTCATAGTCATGAGGATGTTTTATTCTTAAAATATTGGATGTCTAAAAACAAACATATACCGCAAATAAGTTTTAAAAATTCAATTTCTCAAGAATGAAACTTCTATTCTAGCAGAAGTTTTTAGAACCGTATAATGACTATGATACCTCTTCATGGACAAAATTTTAGATCAAAATATAATCTTTCGAGTTTTTGATGAATGCTCTGCATCAGACTGGAAATTCAGTGGAATGGTCATATGTTGATTTCAACAATCTATGAAAATGAAATCTTTTTGGCTTTGGCTTACGGCATTGAGATTTATTTGTGAGCAAAATATGAACCCAAAGTCGAGTAAAGACAGGAAGCAAGTATTTCATTGTGAAAGATCAAGTATTCACGCGTGATATTATATATATGCAACTATAGAGCATATTAGACACGGCACAATTACAGCTACAAAACGGTACAATTTACTTTTTTGATTGATTCTTTCTACCGTAAGAAAATAGGAAGTATTTAAAAATTACTGAACATGTTCAAATACTTCCTATTTTATATGGTTACATATCTAAAACATCATATGCGAATACAAAATTTTTCACAATGAAATACTTAAAAGTATTTGGTTCTAGTGTCTGAAGTTGAAGAGACAGTTGATTTTCTCCCTTTTTAGGCCAATTAAGACTTAAAATCTAACTTACTTTATTATAGCTATGAGACTAGCATAATTATCTTCTCTCCAACTAAATATATCAAAAAATAAATTTTTAAAAAGAAAAACATTTAAATATCTTGTTTTTTTACGTTGTATTTCCTAATTGTTGAATAATGGATTGACACATTGATGCTGCTAATGATGAACTCGATTGAGTTTCATCACGTTTAACTTGTTGTAAATAAATATTTCGTAAAAGTTCAATCATACTAGAAAAATGATTTTATCAATATACATATATTTGAATAAAATCTCTTTAATAAATAACTAACATATCGACATTTGTTGTTGATTCGATTAATTTTTCGATTATTTCATGAGTTATGTCAAGTAAGGCATCAGACGATAAATTATCAAGCTGAATTGAAAAAAAAAAGATACATGGAAGAAAAATACATAGATCACTCCAAAAATTTTTTCGTCCGTTTCTTTGAAAAGTCTTAGTTTGAGTTCAAGTATTCTATAATATTGTTTAGGTATATTTTAGGATTATGGACAAAATTTCAACCTTATAAGTCTCATCCTTTGCTGTTGTCTATCATTTTTGTTACGCTAGGTGCATGCCATTTTCTATACTCTACATAACAGATAACTTATAATAAATGACAGAATTTTGAATTTCATATTTTGATCTCTAAAAACATTTTACCAGAAGATGCAACGTGACAAGCTCACAGTATCCTAAAGAATCAATTTTCGATGTTACTGCGAAAAGTATTCTGGAGACTTTTGCTTTTTTTTGAGAATAAAAAGTACGTAATTAAAATAACCTGTTCTTTCTGAATTATAGAGCTTTTCATGCTGTATCTTTCGTCATTTCCTGTTTTTTTCTAAAAAGCGTATTTATTGATAAAAAGATGAAACACGAACAAAAGGAAGTCTTCGCCCGTGTAGAATTTTCACAGCATCGACAATTAGTTACTAAGGATTTCGTTCTTTTTAAAACAAAGGTTGCATTTATGATATGAACCGTTCTTTGGAAATTGTAAAGTTTTTCACGTTGTATCTTGTCATGTATTTTGTTTTTTTAAAATAAAACATTAGTTGATAAATTAGAAACAGAAACAGACGTTCGCCGCATACCAGAAAGCCGACTTTTTTACAACACCGAAACTTAATTGTTCAGAATTTTGTCAATTTTGAAACAAATACTAGAACTGTAAAATAAGCTGTCTTATGGAAATTGTAGAGCTTTTCATGGTGCATTTGATGATGTGTTTTGTTTTTTATTTAATAGAAAATATCGGGTACAAGAAAGATGACAAAAAAAACGAATAGTCACTTATCAAAAAAAAAAACATTGATTTCGCAGCATCGAAATTTTTGGGATCAGAGCTTTGTCGAGTGTTTTACGTTGCATCTTCTAATATATTCTGTTTTTCATATAGAAGATATTTAGGAGTCAAAATATGAAATGTAAAATTCTACTATCTATTACGATTCATCAGTTAGCAACTCGCGTGCACCTAGCGTAATAAAAATGATGGAAAACAGCAAAGGATAAGACTGAAGTTTTGCCCATAATCCCAAAATATGTCTAAGCATTATAATAGAATACTTGAACTCAAACTAAGACTTTTCGAAGAAGCAGACGAAAAAACTTTTGGAGTATCCCATATAGATATTCTTCTTTTATTTACATAAATGATCATAAGACCAACAATTTTTGTAAATACAAGATGATGAACAGTAGTTACTGATGATGTAACAATAATTTGAATAGTTTTTTTAATAAATGTTGGAAGAATTGTAAGATCATTCGTTTCATCCAAACATTCTATAATTAAAAATATGAAATTTTCTGTACCGGAAAAAATTTTTTTCCTTAAAAAATCTTATAGAATAAATAATTTGTTTAACATATTAATAAATATAAAAATTTATTCTTAATCTATAGATATATATATATATATATGAATTTCAATTGTTTATTTCATCATTTTTCTTAAGAATAAATTGCAATTATAGTTAGATATTGATATAAACCTTTTAAATATTGTTTAAAAATATCAAATGGTCGAGAATCTTCACTATTTGTATCAATTGATGATCGAAATTTATTGGTAAACTAAATAATGAAAAAAAATATCGTTTTTATTATTTTGTTTTTGTTAAGTATTTAATCTAATAATTTCTTTTTCCACCTGTTCAAAATTATCATGAATATTTATATATGAATTTGTAATTTTTAAACGTTTTGACATTGTATCATTATTATCAATTTGTGTTCTTTTCATCTGAAGAAATAGAAAAAAAAACAAAAAATTATCTTGCTATTTCTCTTGTAAATACATGTGCATGAAAGACACCAGAAACAGATCTTAAATATGGCGGATTAACAAAACTAAGTGTCTCAAATTTTTCAGAAGGAAATTCTTTATTTATTATTTGTTCAATTATTTTTTCAATTTCTTTTGGTTTTGGATCACACCATATAAGCCAATGTTGAATATTATTAACTAAATGATATGGAAAATCATTTGGTGTTAAAAGTGGTTGTTTAATTGATTTTAAACTTGGAATAGCAATACGTTTTTGATTACTTTTATCAAAATCTATATCCCATTTAAGATAATTTATACGTATAAAATCATTCATTGATCGATATTCTTTTGAAACTAATTTTTGATGTTCAATATAACGTTGAGCATTTTCTTCATTACGCCAAAGTAATGTTTTTTGTCCATTTTTAAGCCATTCTATTAAATCATTCCATTCAAGTGGTTTTTTAGCTACTGCATTACGTGTTAATTCAACAGTTGATATAAATCGTACATGAAAAAAATTTTTTCTTAGAAATATATTCAACATATATAACAGACCAAACAAAAAAAAACTATATATTATTAAAGCGATTCGTACGCCATCTTGTTACATGACTGCATAGACGCGATATACGAACCGTCAGCTGATTTGTGTTGTTGTTATTATTTATTGTTTATATATTATTTGTTCATTTAACAATTAATACTATTATTCAATCTTATTATCTTCAACAATGGAATGGATGAAAGTTGTTCGACAATTTATACATATATTTCATGTTGTTTAATTATTCTATTAAATATAATCTATCTTGTTTTTATATTAATCAAACTTTTTATACAACATTATCGACGAAGAAAATTTTCACGACAATTTCAAAAAATGACAGATAATACAAATGAAACAATAACATCAACACGAATGGCAACAAGATCAACACCAACAACACCAACAACAACTACAACAGCTAGAACTACAAATAATAAAAATGGACATGAACGTCTTGCTCAACTCTATCCACATATTAATGATGATATACATTTACCAACAAAATGGAATGGAAAAGAGAAAGCACCAACTTTAGTTCTTCAACAAAATGATCTTGTTGTTACATATAAAGGTATATTATTTGATTAAATATTTTCTATATAATCAAGGTCATTGATTTATATTGTTTTTAAGGACCTGGTAAATCACATAAAGATGCAGCTAGTGTTCGTTCTGATTATCCTATTCCACCATTGACCGGTATTTATTATTTTGAAATAAAAATCTTAAACAAAGGTCGTGATGGGTAAGTTTTACATATCTTTCATATATATTGACTTCTTATATTAATGAAAAAATAAAACTTTTTAAAAAGTTGAGAATTTGATACTGTATCTTATCTTTGTAAGTTTATTAACTTTAAACTGATTATAAAATCAATAATTTCTTCAAAACTATGTTTAATGGCAAAGATTTCGAAATATCTGATGAGCAAACATTCTCTTTTAAAAGAGTATATGATTCAAAATCTATCTTTTTATGAGAAGAGTATTTACTATTCATTATGATTTTCATTTCTTATAAAAATTATTAAACTATGCAATTTTCTTAATGTTAGATCTTATCATTTTCGTATTGTGTTATTCCGGTAGAAATATGATTCATCAACAATAGTTTGCCCTTTCCTTTTCTGCATAATGACGCGTAGCGTCCTCTAAGACAAATAGATCATATATTAGCAAAATACAATTCACTCGAATCTTTATTTATTTCGATTTATTTATATTCATGGATCATGAAGAAATAAACAGTATTTAGATCTATTTCACATTTTTCTTGCCATGACTAAGAGGTCAAACTGTTTTATTTAATAATAAAAGTGTAGAATATTGATTATTTATTAGTATTTTGTTTTCCCATAATTAGGTACATAGGAATTGGACTATCGACAAGTGAAGTGAATCTCAATCGTTTACCAGGATGGGATAAAGGTTCATATGGTTATCATGGTGACGATGGTCATTCATTTTGTTCATCCGGTTCAGGTATTGTCTATGGACCAACATTTACAACAGGTGATTATGTTGGTTGTTGTGTTAATTTTCTTGAAAATTCCTGCTTTTATACTCGTAATGGTTACAATCTTGGTAAATATTCTTTCTCTTTTTTCTTTCAAAAAAATAATTCATTCATTTTTTTTAAAGGTACATCGTTTAGAGATATACCGGTATTAAATCTTTGTATTTCTCTTATTAATTTATGAATCTTTTCCTTTTTTTTTCTTTTATTATAGACAGAAATTTATCCAACCGTGGGATTACAAACACCTCAAGAAGCTATTGAAGCTAATTTTGGCCATAATCCATTTAAATTCGATATAGAAAAATACATGGATGTATGTAATTATAGGTATCTATCTAAATATAAAAATTATTTTATTTATAATTAAATAGGAATATCGAGAAAAAACTCGTCAAGCAATAATTGATTGTACATTAAAAGAAGGCGAATTATTACATCAAACACAATTACGTCGTATTGTTTCAACATATCTAGTACATTATGGATATTGTGCTACAGCTGAACAATTTAATAAAAATGCTGAAAGTGTATATGCTGATGAACTTAATTCCATGCGAAATCGACAACGTAAATATTAAAAAAAAGAAAAGAATTTTTTCATTAGAACTAAGAAATTTAATTATTTAGCAAAATTTCATAAAAATTTCTAACATTTAAATTATATATTTTAGTCATCCAACATTTAATTCTTGATGGTCGTACGACTGATGCAATTGACAAAACAAAAGAACTATTTCCCACATTGCTCAATGATAAAAATCTTTTATTTGTACTTAAAGTTCGTCAATTTATTGAAATGGTTAATGGAACTGAAAGTGAAATACGTAAAACATCAATATCATGTCCATTATCTACATCTTCTCAAACAACAACAAATTCTTCATCATCATCATCATCATCAAAAAATTGTCTTTCTAATAATAAAAATCGTTCAAATAGTCCTTCATGTTCATCTTCATCAACAAATAAAAATTGTTCTTATTCAACATCAACAACTGAACGTTCATCATCACCAATTACAAAAAAGAATTCATCTTCACGATCTCGGTCAAATAGTCCATATACATCATCGCGTACACAATCTACTACTATATCAGGGGTACAACAACATAGTAATGGTACAATAAATTCTTTATCTCGTCGATCAAGTGCAAATAATCCTAACGAATTATCACAAGGTAATTTCTAATTAATTATTTTTTGTATTGATTCAATTTTTATTGTTTTTTTCTATAGAAACTCTTAATGAATCGAATTTATCACAAATTCCATGTCAATTATCAGAATCCAATAATCAAACAACAACAGTGAATTCTTCACCATCAAATACAAATACTAATGCTGTTGTTAATCTTATGGATATAGATGATAATTCTCATGGTAATAATACATCAAATGGTTTTAGCAATCATAGAACAGTATCTCAACCACACCCTTCTTCTACTAATTCTTCTTCTTTAATAAATCAAATTTCTAATGGTCATTCACTATTAGATGATGATAGCAATAATCTAGTCGTTGATTATAATACAAACAGTAATGGATGTTCAACCAAACCAACAGATATTCTTTATGGTATGGAATATGATAATTATAATGATTCAACTCATACAATGGATATGGAAACAACAATATCATCTGATGTACAGAAAAAATCAATAATAAAGGAAGATGATCAATTACTTGTACGAATTCTTCAATTTGGTAGAGAATTACATGCACTTAAACAACAATTAACAGTTGAATATGGTGATAATCAACAAAATGATAAAATGCTCCAGGTAAGTTTTATTAAAATTTTTAATATTATTGACAGAACTGGAATCGAGTGGAAAATAGTAAACTGATTCGGCCCGATCGATTGAAGTTACATGACTAATCGGTGAAATTCCGGCGGAAAAGTGCTGATTTTTCTTTGAAAAACAATTTTTATAAAAAAAAAAAAAGGTCTTCAAAAATGAGATAATTTAGAAGCACATGTAAGAAACACTGAATAGAATCAATCTTTTTAAAGAGAACCTTTAATAAAAAAAAATTATAAAGCATTTTTTGAAAAAAAGAGAACAAAATGAAAATATTTTAAAATTTCAACTGGCGAATTTCGAGTTCTTACTGACTCGGCAAATCGATGCCAGCATTGATCATTAAAAGAATATTCTCAATCATAATCTTCGTTTTTATGAAAATATTATTTATCTTTAACTTTAAAGAAGGAGCTTGTTTTTTTGATCAATTAAAACCATGATATGTAGCTATATGATAACACATAATCTTTATCTGATATCCTATGATAGTGAAAAACAAAGACCTACATGCAGAACAAATATTTCTATATATACAAAGGATCTTTCTAGGCATGTCTTTATATATATAAAGCTTGAACATGCCTCTATTATTAGCAAAAAGATCAGTTCATTCGCTCGAATCGTAATGGAGATATTCAATTTGTTTTCTCCGTTCTTTCACTTATAAACCATCTGGTATATAATTCTGTCAATTTATTTTAGGATGCATTCAGTTTATTGGCTTATTCAGATCCAAAATCATCGCCACTTGCTCATCTATTAGAACCATCTCAACGTGAAAATATTTCTAGTGCAGTCAATAGTGCTATACTTGGTATGTTGATTAAAATACTTTTTCTTTTACATATATTAGATAAATATATATTACTAACTATATCTATATGATTTTTTTGTAGAAGCACATGATATGCCAAGACATCCGGCCCTTGAAGTACTTGTTGGCTATTTACATGAATGTGACAAATTGATGCACAAAAATAATATACCAGATTGTGCCTTTATTGACTTGAATAAATATTTGCGATAGAAGAATTATTATATATGTATATGTAGAACATTGTCGATTTGTTTATTTCTTTCTTTTTATTATTGTTTCTAAACGCATACATGTATTAGCAGCATTTCTTCATTACAGGTTATTTTGTGTTCGTGTTTTTTTTCTTTCTTTTTTTTTCTGGAAACATTTTTTGAAAAAAAAACACATTTTTCTCACTTTCATTATCATTATTATTGAAAATTAAACGAACACAAAAGAAACTTTTATTAAACACGAAAGTTGTGTGTGTGTGTGTGTGTACAGTTTTTTTCTCTTTCTCATTTGCTGTTTATCCTTTTTTTTTCGTGTTTTTCTGTCAATTGGTTGGAAACATCAGGAGACTTCTCTTTTTTTTTTCTTTCTTTCTTTCTACTATGTACTATATAAGCATCTGTAATTTAAAAAACACAAATCTCCTTAGTCCTATTGCTGCTCTATTCTATGTTTTCGCGACATTTCTTTTTTTTTGTTTTCTTTTTTCGCAACAGCCACTAGTGTGAATAGGTCACTTCCAAGTGCCTGTTGCTGATGGTTGAAATAAACTTTTGTTCCATGATTTATCGTGACAACATAGCGAAAAAAACAACTATATCTTTTACTTTTTTTTTTCTTATCTTCGATTATATAATATTGTTTTACTTTATCATATAAAAACATACTAGACAAAAAATGTATAGAAAGATGACATAGACAAAGATGAGTTGGTTACGTAAAGCTATATCAGCATATTCAAATTTGCATGTTGATCCTGAATGGCCAAAATATGATATTATCGAAAATAATAAGGTATGGTTTATATTAAAGAAAATTTTTTCATTTAAAATCTTTTCAAATAAATAGTCATATGAAAAACGGCATTATCATCCATTCACATGTGCAGCATATACATTTTCTGCTAAAACTGGTGATGAACCTGTTATGTCTAATCTATGGAAACTCGTCAAATATACACAAGGTGGAAATGTTGATGGTAAAATATTACATATAAATATAAGTTAAAATAAAAGATATTTGATTTTTATTTTAGGTAAAATTCTAAAATTGTGCCTTCCAGTAATGGTTAAAGTTCGTCCATCATTAATTGATGAAGAAGAGAATGAATTTACATTAATGTTAATATTAGATAAAGATAATTATATAAATTCTCCACCATTACCAACGATTGATGGTGTTTTTATTTATCATCAGATTGAACAAATTTTTTATGCTAAACGTTTTGGTGGTTTTGCTAAAGAAGCTGATTGGAAACGAGAAAGTAGTGATATATTAGAATTATGTAAAACATTATCAATTAATCGTGAAGAAGTTATTTCAGCAACATATGATATGCCAACAAAACTTTTTAATCGACATAATGAAGTTTTAGTTGCTGAACTTATTGAAAAATCTTCGAATGAAACAGCTCTTGTTGTTTGTTAAATTTCTTTTAGAAACATAATAAAGAACTATAAAATTCTAAATTTTCTTGAATAAATTTTAATTATTTTTAGCATGAATAAGTTTCTTTGCAATATGCCTATTGCTCAAAACAAAGATTTTATCTAATCTCTTCCATATCGTTAAGTAAAGAGAGATAAAATATATCACGAATGACATAGACCTTATTACATATGAATGCCTCCATATATACAAAATAATCCACATATGATACATATATATATAAAGATATTTTTATTCTGACGAAAAAAATAGGAATTGTTTTCTGTTAGACACAAAATAAATAAATAACAGAAAAAAAAAGCATTTGATCATGTATATATATATGACTAATCAATAATATCATATGATGATGTTTCCATTGATGTTCGAGATGTAATTATTGCTATTTGTTGATAATATATTTTAAATAATTGTTCAGCTAATGATAAAACTTGTCGAATATCAAGAGTTTTTTGACGTTGTTGAATTCCTTCAAGTGCTTCAAGTTCATCATTAGCATCAAATAAACATGAACGAAATAATGATATCATTGCAATACAAACAAATAAATCAAATGAACATCCAAGTTCTTCATTATATTTAGAATTTATTTCTGTTGATGTTGATGAATAACTACTAATACCATTTAATTCAGCTCGTTTTAATTGAATATCATATAATAAACGTTCAGCAGCTAAAGAATTTGTTTCTAGAAAATGACTACATACAACTTCAAAACATATTAATGTATCTTCTTCTTCAGCAAATTCACGACGAAAACATAGAAATAACCATCCTAAAAAGTAAATTATTAAATATTATTCTAACGGATGACTCATAATAAATAGAACACAAATTTTCTCTCTTTCTAGAGTACTTCTCAACACATTGAAGATATTGTTTTTCCATTGACAAAAAATCAAGAACATTGACATCCAATATATCGTCCAATGATTATTGTCCGCAAACAAAACAGTTATTAAAAATATTTTTACTTAACAGTTTGGCGGAAATTCAAAATATGGTGTGAGATACTTCATGAAATTTTACACGTTTAAAAAACGCATCTGATTGATGTTTGCCATTATTTGATTTCAATGCTATGTCCTTCTGTTCAGGATTAAATTCTGCATCTTATGGTATAATAATAAATTATTTATAGAGCATGGGTGACTCTTGAACGCATCAATCTCGACAATGTATTCAAAATAGAATGTCATTAAACGTTAATTTCAAGCCTCTTATATCTTAATGACATTATCTACTGAACTTGATAAGTAGAGACTTACATAAATCGAAAGCTATTCAAAGGAAATAGTAGAAAATCACAGTTGTAAGATTTAGTGACGGTTAATCTTTTTTGATATTTTTGTCAACACAAAAAACGTATTTGAAAAACAAAGTCGATAGCTTTGTAGAGAGAAAAATTCTTTATTGGATGAGGCTAAATCATAATGTTCAATATATTGAGAAGTACTGTAAAATATGGGAAATTTTGTATCCCGTTTATGATGAGTTATCTGTTATAATATAGAAAAAGAAAAACTAGATAACATACGATGGCAAAATGTCCATAATTCAACATTAAGTGTTACAATACGATTATATAATGATTGATCAACAATTTCAACAAGTTTTGGTAATTGTTTTATTTTACATGCTATACCTTTTTCTGTAAAATGTTCACCTGATTGTGTTATATAATAAGCAAAGCAGAAATAAGCTTCATGTTCATTGTATGAAAATACATGCAAAAAACAATGAGCCATATCATTCATTCCTATTATAATATAAAGAATTTCAAAATATTTTCTTCTTTAAACTAAAATGAATACCTTGTGAATAACCAATATTTGGATTATAACATGCAAATGTTACCAGTAAACGTGTAAGTGGTCCATAATTATAATCATCGGTTTTTTTTTCTGATGATATAAAATCTGTTCGATGTAAATCTTTAGCAATAAGTCGTACATGATGTTCCATATCACGCCAATTAAATTTTGGTTTATATGCTTCAATTCGTTGTTGAATAGAAAAGAATATTTTACTTGGACTAAGTGGTTCATTCGATTTATTTGACGATAAATGTGGTAAATAAGAACGAACTATAAAATTTATTCAAAAATATATAAAATAATTAAAAAAAAGTATTATTTACGTTCTTCTGGCATTTCTTGTTGACATCTTTCATTCATGAAATCATAGCGTAATCTACGTTCAATATCAATTGTTTCTTGTTCTCTAATACAGACAACAAAAAAAATTAGATATATAAAATTGAATAAAATTATTGATTTTACATTTTTGAAAGAAGAGGTGGATAGAAACCAAATAGATATTTCCATGCTTGTGGACGAAGATCATTACTTATACCGCCTAAACAATAAGAAATTGATTTTAGAGAATATTTAAGAAAGAAAAAATATAAGCTTATAATCAACAATTAGAAAATCATTATATACCGAATTTTTTTCGCTATAAATTAAATAACATTCTTTTAAAGATCTAATAAAATGTAAGCTCACTATAGAATAATGCTTGTTAAAAATGTATACAAAAGTCACTGACAATAATTACATCAGTTGTACATTGGTGAAGAAATCTTAATAGTCATTTTAAACATTAGAAATACAGCAGAAAAAGACAGCTGCAAATACTATCTTATAATACTCAATAATTATCTTTGGTAAGAAAAGTATAAGAATCTCAAATCGTTTGACTAAACGAGAGTGCTCTGTAGAAACATTTTTTTCTTAATTTTTTCCGTTCTGTTTCTCGTGGGAATCGAAAAAGATAGTAAAAAGTCAATGTTCCCAAAAATGTTGATATCTTAATTCCATCTACCACAATATGTTTATAAAACAGCTTTTTATTTTTAACCCGGTGAAACGTAAAAGCTAAAATCTCATATGAACACAGCAGATTTTTCAGAGATAAGATTTAAGCACGTGTACTTTGTCTAAGAAGAACAACTTGCACATCATTTGGCTATCTACTTGCATTATATTTGTAACAAAAACGGCAGATTTTATGATTTTGAATGATTACTATGAATACGCATTGTTAGATACTAAGAATCATAATGAATTTGAAAAAGTGAACAAAGTTTTTAAGCCAATATAGTGTGAGACATGAGAAAGGTGTCATCGTAACAAGAAGTAAACAGGTACACAGAAGAGCAAACAACTAAATTCTTGTATGGGACAGTATGTATACTTAAAAAATAGCGAAAATGTGCATGTCGACAAAAAATTACCTTAGTAATAGTTTTCATAAATGTTTCTTTTTTGCATTACCATGCAAAATATAATAGAACTCTAGTTATCCTACACTGAACATAAACCAACATTTACTCTTACATATGAATCATATATCTTAAATGAATATGCAAGGATGTTACATGCAGGTAATTATTAAGATAAGTGTCATGCATCATTTCGCATTTTTTTGTTGAAAAATTAAAAACAACTTTATTTGTATATCTGTGCATGAAGTACGATGACGTGAAAGTATTTTGAAATCGAACGTAGACATTTCTAAGCTTTCGAGCTTGATTAAAAATTTGCTTTCTATGTCACATTACACAGCACGTGCTGTCGAGAGATAATAATAACCTTTTCAAATTTGAGTAGTGAAACAAAAACAAGAAATCTAAAAGCATAATGAGAACGGAAACAAAGAAAAGTCATTCTCGTAGAATACTGCTAAATGATCCATGGTATTATACAAATTGATATTTAATACAATCATCTAAAATTTCGTATCGTGAACTTTACAATATAAATGCAGAAGGATGCTTATTCAACTTAAAATAATGATATGACCTTTAAAATTGCTTATGAATATTTCCTAAATATTTATCCTTAAAATTTCTACTACACTGACCTACCTCTCACCTTTGAAAACTGCTTTTCTAAATTCATGTTCTTTCACAAGGCGACCATCAGAATCAAAAAATGATTGAAATCGTTCTTTATCTAATAATTTCCATCGTTGATCTTCTACATTATTATTATTATTATTAATATTATTATTATTCATCTAAATCAAAAATATATGTATATATAACCAAAACAAAAAACAAAAAAAAACAATGTAAATCTATAATATTTTTATTCAATGAATTGACCTATTCGCACTTATCCTTAATTATCCAGATCATACATAATAGTTTCTAATATACAACGCATTTATATATATATACATAAGATAATAACAAAAAAAAAGACAAGAAAACAGATATTTTTTTTTAATGAAGATATGTTTTCATAAGACGAATTATCTGTTGTTGTTGTTCATATAAATATGTGATATTTGTTTTTGCTTTTTCAAGATCATCAAGCCAATGAGGATGTGTTGAAAATAATTTTTCAAAATGTAAATAGAAGAATAAATAGAACCATACTTCACTAACGGGCAAAGGACGATTTGAATTATTAACACAAATAATATTTGAATACGTTTCTTCGGCTATTTGTTTAGCTTGAAAAAATGTACAATCGGAATCAGAACGTGCTATTGCATCTAATATAAATGTTTCTTCAGTTGGTGATAAACTATGACAAACAAAATTTGAACACATTACAATTGGTTGATCAGTTGATTGACGAAATAGAATAGATGGTGGATGATTAATTGATGACTATAAAAAAAAAACGAAGAATTTAAAATAAAATTTTTTTATTTCGTATATATAAATGACCTGTTCGGGTTCATTTTTTATAGTAATTCGACGTATTTTTGTATTTGATAGATTTCCATCATCTTCTAATTTTCGTTTTCTTCGTTCCTGAGTAATCATTGTTTGAATAAATTGTTGATTGTTTTGTATCGGCGGTATTAAGACAATTGAGTCTAAATAATTAATACTTTGATAATTAAACGAAAAAAAATATAGTAATTATAATAATAGTTTACTATTATCTTCGGCAATATTTGAATTTGTTTCATCATTATCTTCATCATCATCTTCCTCATCATCTCTTCTTTCTCTTCCTTCATTATCTTCATCATCAAATTCCAGTTTAAAAAAATCACATGTTACACCTTTACGCATATTATCAGCTAATTCAAGTCTTTCAGAAGGATTCGAATATTTAATAGCTTTTGATGCTTGTTTTATTGCTTCTTGAAATGATTCTAAATTTGCTAATGTAATATTCATATCATATTGACTTGGTTTATTTTTTATAAGAATCTATTAAATAATTATTAATAAATAAAAATAAATAAATGATATTCATACTTCAGAAGCTTTTAATTCTGTAATACGTTTTTTAAATTCAGCAACACCTTCATATGGTTCTAACCATTTACGATCAATGGCTCTAAAATAAATACAAAGTTTCTTTTTTTTTATATATATCTATTCAAAAAAAAATCTCTTACTTACAATCCAAGGCTAAATGTTCCAAAAAAAAGTATTTCATACAGAGTTCGAGTTGGTTTATTACTTTTTTCCCATATTATACCAGGCCAATATGGATATTTTTTATATTTACACCATACTATACTACCACATTCTAATATATCAAAATGAAATAATATACAAAGAAGGTTATATTTATTTACCATATACTGGTTGTGATGGAGAATGTTGACCATTTGTTGATGATGAAGATTTACTACTAGTACTAATACTTTTTCGACCAGGAGGCATCTAGAAATGCATGATTATCAATGAAATTAAGCTCGATGATTTATTTAAAAATATAAAAAATGATTTGTTCTATTATAATCAAAAAAAAACATAATTGTCAATTATAAAATAAAAGGAATAACAGCTTTTCGATTTTTTGGATATTCATCTTTAAATTTTTCCAGGTAAAATCTAAATATATATAAATAATAAAATAATATATTAATTTCTATATTTCTTTCTTACTGATGATGATGAATAGCACGACCAAATGCAATATTAGCCCATGTAAAAACTGAAAATCCAAATGCAGGTAATGTCCATGCACATATAGCATAACCTGTCCATTCAATAGATTCAGCTAAAAAATTTGCACCAGAAACATATTCAAACAGACCACCTTTGTAAAAATATAATACATTTATTAAATTTAAAATTTTTATTTTTAATTACCTCTCGGAATTTGATAATCACGTTGATTATTATCTTTACGTAAATTTCTTAAAATTGAATCTGATTGAAGATTAAGATAAAAACCAGTAAAAAATATAATTACACCAAATATAAAACGTAATGAAAATAAATAATTTTTTGGATATATATGATAAGCTAAAATTTCTTCTGCAATTGCATAAGAATTTAAACAACAAAAACCAAATGCTAATATTGTAGTTAAATATGAACTATGTTTTCCACCACGAATTAACATTGGATAAATAAATACTCTTAATATAATAAATAAATAGATTTTAAAATAACGATTTTCATCATATTTTTTTTGATTAATTTATAACTTATTATTATATAAATATGCTATGTTAAAATCTAAGCACGTATATGACTGGATATTGTTACTTGTTCGATCGACATGCATCGATAGTACACGTTTAAACATTTCTTCTCTTTCTGTTATTGTTTGGTGTACTTATCGTTCTTCTCTTTTTTTTTTTTCTTCATATTTCTTTTGTGTTCGCTTTTCTTCTCTTCGATTACTTTTGAGCTCTTTTTCTTTCGTTCTCTCGATTTTGGGTATTTTTTATGTATTTTATTATCATAACTAACTTATCGCAGATGATGTAAAAATCTTTGCAAAAATATTGCATCATCTTTTGTCAGTTAAAACTTTTTTAGAAAAATCTAAAATACTTATTTGGAATCTACATTGAAAGGGTTTTTTACCTCTATGGTCGAAATAACACATTTTCAAAGGACACTAAAATTTTATCTATAAAACCAGCTCGAAACAAGTGCTGCAGAAGAAGCTGACTTCTCAATATTTTCCAGTTTGTCTCCGCTGTTCAATGCTTTACAAAAAAAAGGTAGAAGAAACTCTTAAAATTCGATAGCTTTTTCGATGATCATTCAACGCCGTTTTTTCTTTCTAGATCAAATTTTATTATTGTTTAAAGACATGTTTGGTATCCAAAGAAGAGACACTATAGAATTAATTCGATTATACAGGTAAAAAGCCCTTTCAATACAGATTCCGAATAGGTACTTTGGATTCTTCGGGAAAATGTTTTAGCCGACGAAAGACGGTGCGATATTTTTGTTTTGCAAAAACTTTTGCATCACTCGTTATTTAACATACCTTTGAAAATAATGTATTAGAAATAAACTAACTATTATAAATTTGGTTATTGATACAGATGACCAATGATAATATAAAAGATAACATGGTATAACAAAACATGGAAGTTCTTGAATGAACCAAGCTACTCGAGCTGGAATTCCATTACTACTTGTATTATAACGTCCATAAGGTGTTTTAATACCAATAATTATTTCCAAAAAAATCACCAGTATAGAACTAATAAACCATGTATATGGAACGACATAACTAACAAAATTTTGATCATCAAGAATATCTTTGAACATCTAAAATGAACATCGATTTTATTTTATAACATTGATATAAGATTAAAAAATAATATTAACAGAAGAATTTTATTTGGAAGAAAAAAACTATCTAGTCAATTCTAAAATGTATTAAATCTAGTTTCTTTTTTTCTATTAAAATTCATTAGGTAATATTTGTTCTCGAATGTTTACTATTGAATAGTATTTAAATATCTGAAAAGTTCGTTACATTAATTTATTTTTTTGTTGTTTTACATTGATATTATTTCAGAAAAAAAAAATTGTTGACAATTTCATGAAATATATAATTTGTACACTATTGACGCAATTTTTGTTTCATACATATTATTTTGTTTTAGAAAAACTAAATATCTGCTACATTTAATTTTGTAAACTGAAAACAATAAATAATAAGTGAAGTATTATTAACCAATTTAAAAAATTCAAATAGCAGTAATATTTATATGTAAATGCTTCATGATAGATGAATAAGATGAGTTAAAAGAAATTCTTTTTGAGATCAAAAATCACAATTCATATTTTAAAAAATATTAAAACAAATTTTATTTTCACATTTACTGTTATCTTCATATAAATATCTTAAAATTTATTTTAATATCAACGCATATTCACATGCATAACTATTATCTGTTATTATATCTAAAATAAATAAAAAATCATATAAATTTGTTTTTTCATTTAACTTAAATAATAATAGAAAATCAGTTCTATTATTATATATTTAAAAATATTAAATAATTCATTCATCTATAAACCAATCTGGTACAATTCCATTCTCTAAATATTTATCACGTGTAATTGATTGAAATGCCAATGTATCAAGAGCACCATACATAGAACCTAACAAACAAACAAAAAAAATGAACAATTAATAAAATAAATATACATTTTAATAAAAAAATAAACTTACCTCCTGACCATGCTGTACAATTCAAATGAGCCGGTGGAGAATGAAAATGAAATTGTTTTATAGCTAATTTATTTACATATGGTGATAGATTAACAAGATGAAGTAATTCAGAATTAAATCGATGTAAAAAACCTGGTATCATTGCTGTACCACCAATAATTAGAATATTATCAGCTAATTGTCGACGAAGATCAAGAGGAGACTAAAAAATAGCGAATAAATAAAACATATAAATTTTAATTATTAATCTAATTTATATACTTGAAGTAGAGTATCAAGTACTAATGTTGCAATTGATCGTCCATCAATATCTTGTTCAAAAAGAATTTCACATGCAAATTCTCTATAGATAATTGAAAAATATTCATATAATATTATTATTACATAAAATTGAAATACCTAACAATTCCAGGAATACGAAGAAGTGTATTTGATCCAAATGAATAATCAATAGATGGCGCTTCATTAAATGAAACATTAGAATCTAATTTATTCTTAGCATAAGTTTGTGCACGAGTAAATGGTGAAATAAAACAACAACGAACTAAAATAAATATTTTCATGTTATTCGTTTTCTTTAAAAAAATTCAATAAACAAACTTTTAATATCTTCTAAAATTTCTTCGGATAATTTTAAATTTGATTTATTAAATGGTTGTTTCTTTCCATTAGAAATGTCCAAAGCATGTTGTTCAAGTAAAAATTGAATTTGTCTAAAGAAAAATATTAGATATAAATGTTTCTTTTAGTTTCGAAGTTATATTCAATTTTATATAGAAATATATTAGTTTAAAGTACTCATCATCAAATGTTCTTTTTTCTTCAAATATATCTATATCGAAAACATCTGGTTAGTAGCTACGACCAACACGCCACCTTTTTTGTTTTCTTTATCAGTGATAATATGAATCATAATAAAATCTATTCAAATTGATTCATATAAAAAAATAAAACTATGACAAATATAACAAGAAGTTGTCTGTAGTACATGTTTTTTTCAATTATTATCTTTCTGTACAATTTCGAATATTGAATCTTTTTTATAACTTCATATATACATATTTAAAATTTATTATTAAGAATAGATGATTGTTTTAAATTTAATGAATCAGAATACTCGGGTTTTTTATCTAATAAAAAGTCAGTTCAACTATTCTTTTCATCGATAATATCTTTATTTTAATATACTTATGAATAGCTTGACTTGCATAGGGTAAACTATCAAATTGTATTGCTAATGGTACACCTTCAGCGACAGGCATTATTTGAGCCTCTTTATAACCAACATCAAGAACAAGTGCTGTACTTCGTCCTAATGTATATGTTGCACTTAAATGTGACGGTATAAATGTTAAAGAAAATGCCTATAAAAATAATAAGATTTTTTTTTTATAAATATAGAATATGTTTTACGGAAAACAAACTTCAAATTGTTTTAATAAAATATCAGCTAATAAATGTCGAATACGTGTAGGTGTAACTACTGATTCAATAATTACAACAGGCCGATTTCGACTATTTATAAAATTGTATCTGAATACGATAGATTTCATTATAAATTTTGTTATTTTTAAATATATATCAATTTACTTATAATAGATTGATCGAATTAATTCAACAAGACGATCATCATGTAAAATCATTAAATCTGAATTATTTTCAAAAACATATTTTTGCTGAAAGAAGAAGAAAATTATTGATGATTAGTAAGAAAATAAAAATGAATATAAATAATTTTTATGAATACTTTTTCATTGATTTGAACACTAGTTGGAATGATATACAATGGCAAACGATCACCAGAAATACCACATCTAAAGAAATATATCTTTTGTTTTTTTGTTTTTGAATTCACTCATTCGACTACGTCATTCAATTAAATAAAAAAGATACTAATTTTTTTAAATGTTATTTGTAACTCTCTCAGACGATTTTTTTTGAATTCAAGTGAACGCATAAAAATTATTTGAGCGATAATAGAAGTGAATCAATTTTGAGAAATTTAACTTATAATATGTAAGTCATAAGAATTCAATTCATGATAAATTTTTCTATTGAATTCACTCACTTTGTATAAGCATGTCCAATATCAATGACAACTACTATATTTTTATCGGGCGTATGACTATCAATAAGAGATGTCATTAATAAAAATCTAAAAGAAAAATAAACAAATTAGCATGCACTTTCAGTTAAATTCTTATCAAACTTAATTGTTCACTTTCAATCAATATCTTAGTAACAATCTTGAAATGCACATCCGGTTTTTTTCTCTTATGATCAAGAAAAATAAGAGAGAAAAAGGAAATAATAAAAAAAAGTTGCACTCTTTGATAAATATATATATATATATTTATAAAAGCAAATATATACATGAAAATAAATACTAATGGATGAAATAACAAGTAAAACAAAATTAAAAATCAATAAATGTACGCATCGTCGTTTGAATATTCAACATGAAATAGATGAAAATTTACGTAAACAAAATCATTTATCAAATTTACAATTTTATAAATATCAAGAACAATTGTTTAATCGAAAACTTAATCATCTTAGAAAACGTCTTTCACAAATTGAACCATATGATATTGAAGATATTAATAATGAAGAATCTTTAATGATACCAAATTGTTTTACACGTATACAAAATCATTTTCGTTTCTTAAATTTTTCATCAAATACAGAAAAACGTTTATTATGTCAAGCACCATCATATAATAAATTAAACAAAAAAATATCAAATCAATTACCACCTATTATACAAAAAGAAAATTCCAATGAAATAAATCAATGTATAAGACGTATATCATTTTATCAATCACGTCCATCAATAAATTATTCATGTCGATCAATATTAAATCAAGATCATCATTTTGAAAATGCAGATTTAATTGAACAAAAAACTTTTCAATCATATATTAATCAGCAAATGTTTGATGAACAAAACAAGCAAAAAAAAATTAATGAACGAAAAACTGATCTTCTTAAAGAATTTGATGAACTTAAACATACCATTGATGATCCACATTCGACATTTTCTGTACTTGCTGCATTATCTCGTGCAATTTTATTTTTAGATTCTGGAAAAAAATAATAAAAACTTTCTTTTCACAAAAACATTATTGTTATATTTCGATAAGATCTTATTCAATCAAAATAACAAATAAACAAAAAGGAAAAAAATTTTTTTTATGTTAATTCATTTTTCTTGTGATTTGTTTTTTTATTTCTCCGTTCATATGATGGAAATAAAAAGAAACAGATAGAAATATTTTTCTTTAAGCTACAGATTGTGCATTAGCAGCAATACGTGGCCATAAATCAGCACATTCCTTTGCTACTGGTCCTGTTATTGCTGAACCTTTCAGTTCACCCTTGTTATTGACAATAACACCGGCATTATCTTCAAAATAGATAAATGTACCATCCTTTCGGCGAAATGGTTTACGTTGTCGGATGACCACTGCTGGCATGACCTTTTTACGTAAATCAGGTTTACCCTTCTTTACTGTTGCTAAATAAAAATTAAAAATTAAATTTTTTTAAAATTATTAATTGAAAAAATAAATTATCTTACAAATGATCATGTCACCAACGCAAGCAGCTGGTAATCGATTAAGTCGTGAACCGAAACCTTTAACCGAGATAACAAATAAGTTTTTTGCACCTGTATTATCGGCACAATTGATTACGGCACCGACTGGTAAACCGAGGGAAATTCGAAATTTGCCACCTCCAACACCACCACGACCTCTTTTGGCCGACATGATTATTTGTTAATATAAATCTAGAAATACGAACAATTATATATATAAAAAAAACAAACAAACAAGCCAAGTTCAGACTTAAAATGTTTTTTATATTTTTCAATATAGACGCAAAAGAAAAAGTAGTATAGTAAGAGAGACAACTAACAAACAAAACAAAACAAAAAAAAATATAGAGAGAAAAGAGACCATTTGTTTTTTTTTTTGTTCGTAAAGACAAAAAATGTACAGGTTTATACAACGAGACAAAGAATAGTAGAATTTTATAATAACAATGATTGTAACGAGCGTCATTAATTGTTGGTTTTAGTAAAGCTCGACACGAAAAGAAAAATACAGCACAGTAGATAAAGAAGTAGAAAGATAAACTAATGATGAAAAAACTTTGAAATCAAGAATATATCACACACAATTTTTTTTTCTTCATACTCAAATGTTTATATGTTCGCATAATAACATTGAGGTTTAATGTTGTGCTGTTGAAACAAATTCAGAAAACTATAAAAACAAAGAAGAAATGATCGTAGTTACAGGAAAAAAGAGGAAAAAAAACAGAATATAGTCGAGCACAAAAGACGTCAGAGAAAGAGAGATATAAGAAACAAGCAAAAAACAGCAAAAAAAAAAATAATAATAAAGAGATTCACATGCGTGCTGCCGTAGGTACAGAAATTGTCGTAGTTGGATTATTTGTCGTAGTCATCGTCGTCGTCGTTGTTGTTGTTGTTATTGTTGTTGTTGTTGTTGCTGCTGCTGCTGCTGTTGCTGTTGTTGCTGCTGTAATTGTTGGATTTGTATTAGTATTATTTAAACTTGGATTTTTTAAAATACGTTTCGCTCTATAGTCATATACGTAGCGACAAAAGAATATATTTTGATTATCGACATTTTTTGATGGTAATGATCGATGATAGATAGTAGTAGTATTTCTGTTTAATAGCATTTTTAGTTGTCCAACTGATTCTGGATGTTCAAAAAGATCAGGCGTTTTTTCACGAATACAATAACTATTGAACAAAAAAAATATATGTTAATATTATCAAATATTTATAATGATATTCGGAAAAACTTTTCAAAAATAATTACACCTTATACTGGTCAAATATAATCTATATATGACACGTTCCTGTTATAATCATATGTTCACATTATTTGTAGATTAGATTTATCAAGATGTATATCAAATTTTAGTCTATTTTCGATGTTACTCTAATTGACACATTCACGTCAATGAAACTCACCGGTAGGTTTTATTACAAGATAATCCAAAAGTTCCTTTAATGCAAAAAAAAATTAAATATCTCTAGCATATTTTGACTAAAGGGATTGCTTCTTTTGGTATTAATAAAGAAATATTCACGTCTCATATTCATAAAAGAAATGTTGATAAAAACTATTTTAAAGTATCATAATTGTCATGAATCAAGAAATAGAACCTGTCACAAATCATAAAAAAAAAATAATATTTACATCGTTGCGGATGTGTTAAATACTATTCATACCATTCAATGGAATTGACACTCCACTCAATCTTGTACATATATATATATGAAGAGTATTATTAATTGAAAAAATGCTGTGTTCTTACTTATTGTCTTTATGAAAATTAGATAATAATCACGTAATTAAGTTCTCTTACTGCTACGAGTAGTAACCTGCATAAATTTGATTTAAAGAGAAAGGTTAAGCTCTGAATTGGATAGCCCAACAGAAGTTAAAACTTATCCATTTGGTTAGAAAAATCACTTTAAACTGAAGTAGATTGAACTAAGCGTAATAAATTATCTGCTCATTCTGTCAGTGAAAAATACCTTTTAACAACGATTTCAAAATATGATCAGGTAGATTTTTTACATACCGATTATATTCATTAACATTGAGTACATAACATTTATCTTCAATACAAGCTACATTAACACAATCCCAATATTTCGATGCTAGCACTTCATTTGGTAAAAAATGCTCTTTAGCACGTGATGGCAATTCACTATGTTCAGGATGATAGTACCAAACAAGTGACATTTGAATTTCTCCTAAACAAAAATTTATATGTTTTTGTATTAATAAGAAAAACACAAATGTCTTCTTTTTACCTGATTCCGGTTCTTCCCAAAACCATTTTACTTTAGCTAAATATGGTGTTACACTACTTTGTTCAGGATTATCAGGACGTAATAAAACACAATCATCTGATTTTATAATATCCCTTTCTTTAATATGACGAATTGATGAATAACATTCGCGATAAACCGGCGGTTTGTCAGCCTTTAAAAGAAATCAATTTATTATAATAAATAATTTTCCTTAGAAAAAAAAAGAACCTAACTAAAAGAAAATAACTTACATCAATTAAAACTAATTTTTGTTCAGATTTACCAAATAAAGCCCAATAATGAGAAAATTTCTGTTTTTTTCTTTGATTAGAATTTTTATTAGGTCCTATTAATGTAAGAGATGATGGTGAATGTGACCGTTTTGTATTTGTTATCTGTGTTGATGATTTTGATCGTATTGAAATTGCTGAAGATGAATTTGTACGTGCTGCACGAGAAT
This sequence comes from Macrotrachela quadricornifera, assembly GCA_022393335.1. Classification (NCBI taxonomy): domain Eukaryota; kingdom Metazoa; phylum Rotifera; class Eurotatoria; order Philodinida; family Philodinidae; genus Macrotrachela; species Macrotrachela quadricornifera. Next base: position 264,668 of record JAJEKB010000456.1, read on the forward strand.
TTTTACCCGTTATTGAAATATATGTTGTTGCACTAGCTGTAGCTGCTGATACACTACGACGCTTATGAACACGTCGAGAGGATTTATAATCATTATCATTATTAATAGATAATTCACCATTTGAACTAAGAATATTTGAGACAGGAGATATAATAGTTTCTGATAATCCTGTTAAATTTGTTATACGATGACGTTGATTAGATGGACTTATATTTGTATTAGTACCGAAAATTTTTGTAGGTGATGTTATGATTGAATTAATGGTATATAGTGTTCGATCACCAATCGATAGGGTAGGTGAACTGAAAAAGCAAAAAGTTAATGAATAAATGTTTGTAGAATAAGGGTTGTTTTTTATTTATTTACCTATTTGATTTTGATTCAGAACTAATACGTCCTTTAATTGGAGATGTTTTTCTTGGTGTCGTCTTTTTTATAGTTCCATCATGTTCATTTGTATTAGGTTTTTTAGTTGTTGATAAATGTTTAATAGAAAAATTTAATGCTTCATTTTCTATAATAGGTGATGATGGTAATTCATTAGTTGAAATTTGTTGATGTTCTTTTTTAACAACATTATTTACACTTAATGGTAAAATTGTTTTTGTTTCAACAAGTTGTTCTTTATTAACTAGAACACAAGATTTTTGTGGAGATAATGGTACTGTTGTTGTTTTAGTTGGATTTGGTGATTTAAGTAATGATGATGTATTTGAAGATATTGGTGGATTTGGATTATGTATATGATGATGATGATGTGTATGTAAATGAAATGTTAATGCTTCTTTTTTTGGTGATAAAGCTTGTTTTTGTTGTTGATTAAATGCTGGTACAATTGATTGTTGTTTTGTATTGTTATTTGAATTATTTGAATTAATTGTTGTTGTTAATGTTGATGATTTTTTTTGCTTTGTTTCTAAATGTGTTGTTGTACGATGACGTGTTATCGATGTTTTATGATGAACAACAGGTGGTGGTGGAGGTGGAAGTGTTGATGATGGTTGAATAAGACAACCTGCTTGTTGACTAAGTAATGATGCTGATGATGGAAATGTCCAAGCTGCATAAAAAGAAAAGAAACAACGAAATAATAAATGTTTAAAAATTGAATATATAAATTAAATAAAATAAAAGAAACAAATTGCCAAATAATTGCTTGAAACAATATATTGCTAGTTCGATAATCAATTAGTGAGGAAAAATACAGAAAGAAAGCATTTTTCAAAGGGATATATAAAAGAAAAGCGTATAGAACAAAAGGAGTGTGTATGTGTGAATTTGTTTCGAAATCTACATACCAATAGATGCTGACAGTCAAGGATTACGCCTTTCTTTTCTATCTACAATAATCGAATAATATGCCATTGGAAAAGAGGAAGACGTATACAATTAAATATTTGAAACATAGATGGATATAATTATTTTTTCAAGAATAATTTATCACAGGTATATTATAGAAAAAGAAAGTCTCGTTTTTTTTCACCATCAGATTACTAATTGTAAAACTCGACTTATTTCTTTTTCGAATGCCCAAATAAAGAAAGTGCAAGAATGAAATAGTAAAATTCAGAATGAAAAACTGATATATGTATATATATATATATGTATGTATAATAAATAAATAAATAAATAAATAAATAAATAAATAAATAAAGTTTATTTATACATCGCAAGAAAAAGTGACACGCAAGTCATTCATTGATGCGGCTTACCCGGATATTGCCAACAAGGTAAAAGAGGATAAAATGAGCGTAAATCGATAGGAAATGCAGCTGCAGCTGCAGCAGCAGCAGCAGCAGCGGCAGCAGCTGATGATGAAAGAAAAGCTGGAGTTGTTGTTGGAGTAACATTAGCTGTCGGAATTGGTGTTGATGTTGTTGATGAATGTTGATGATGATGTTCCAGTGAAGAAGAAAGTGGCCGTGATGATAATGATGATGATGATGATGTATTAGCTGTTGTTGTACCAATAATAGCAGGAGTTATAGAAGCAAATGAATTAATTAAAGGCGTTGATGAAACTGTATGATCGGGTGTTGCAATAGATGATGCTTAAAAATAAACAATAAAAGAAAAAATATTTTTTTAACAAAATAAAATTTATAATAAAATCTTACCTGCTACTGTATTTGATGCTTTTGTAGATAATCGGTTTTTTTGAATAAAATTTGTACTAGTTGTACTAGTATTTGTTGGCTGTTTTAGTAAAGGTGGTGGTAATGGTGTTGCTTTAACTGTTGATTTACTATGCGTATTATTACTTGTTGTACCACCTGTTGTAGCTGTACTTGTACCAGCAACTGTTGTTGAGGTTGAACCAGCACCACCGATAATTGAACCACCATTATTTGTGGCTGCACTAGTACTTTGATTGCTATTGCTATTATTTTGACTAATAATAATTCCACGATTTGATTGCAAATGATCATTTGTTGTTGTTGTTGTTGATGATATTGATGATGAAGCACCATGAAATGATTCAAGAGGAATTTCATGTTCAGGAAATGGTGGTGATAAACGATCATATAATGCTAATTCTTGTGTCCATTTAATAAGATTATCACGTTTTGTTGTATGATATGGTGGTGTTGTACCATGTATACGATCATGTTCAGCTAAAATTGTTTCTGTTAATGATGGATATTTTGAATTTGATGTTGTTGGTATTATTGTTGATGATAATTGATTAGTAGATTTTGTTGTAACAACATTTGATGATGATTGAGCATATTCAGTTTTATTTGATGCATTAGCTACTGATGATGCTGGTGCAGGTACACTAGATAAAGATGGTGGTGGTGTTACTTTTCGACTAATTGCTATTGTTGGTACTGGTGGAGGTGGTGGAACAGATGGAACATTAAATTTAAATGGTTCAATAGATGGCTGTTCGGGTGGATCAGGAATAACATCAACATGAGGCTCTTCTTTATTTGTAACTGTACTTTTCGTACGACGTCGTCGATTAGCTGATGCTGAACGTTCATTAGCTATAGTATAATTAAATCGACTACGTTCAATTTCATTTTGTTGCATAATCATGGCTGATGCACGTGAACTTGCTTCACGACGTGTACGTGTATGAATATTTAATTCAGGTTGTATAGGTTTAACATCAACTGTTGATGAAACATTTGATATTTGACGTTTTCGTCGATTTATGGTTGGTTTTGTTTTTACGTTTGTACGACGACGTGATGGTTGTATATTTTCATCATCACTATTTTCCTCTTCTTCTTCTTCTTCAGCTGATTGTTGATTATCATCAGGATTTTCATCTGAATGTTCATCATTATCATCATGATTTTCTTCAACTTTTTCATTATGATCACTACTTTCATCATCAGTTGTTGTTGTTGTTGTTTTTCGTGCACGCGTTGTACGTGTATTAGCTGTTGATTTTTTTTTCTTAGGTATTGGTTTAGCCTAAAATTAAAATTAAAAAAAAATATATATGATCAATTATATAAAAATTTTGATTTTACTAACTTTTTTCTTTTTTTGATTAGTTGTATTCTGGTTATTACGTGAAACAGGACTACTATTTGTTGAACGTAATTGTCGTTTATTAGTTTGTTGTTTTTCATTTGATGGTGGCGAAAGAACATTGGTACAATATTGAAGAAGAGTTGCAGCTGTTAAACCAGAAAGACGTTTTTTTCGTGGTGTTGTTGTTGCTGTTGTTGTGGCAGTTGGACGTGTAGATGAACGAGTACTTGTTGATGAACGTTGTTGAAGACGACGTTTTGTTGGTGATGATTTTTGACTAGCTTTTACTGGTGTCTTTTTTTGTACAGCACCACTATTAACTCTACTGCGGGTAATTTTTCGAATTGGAGCAGGCTTTTTCTTTGATTTTGATTTAGTATTTGATTGAGAAAATGATGACACAGCAGATGTTTTAGCTGCACGTGCGGCAGCAACACGAGCACGTTGAGACATTATTTAAACAGAGAGATGCACGCGTTGGGACGATAATTATTAAATTATATTTGATTAATTTTACAAATATTGGTGGCTAATGCATCTAAAATAATAAGAAATTCATATCAATAATTTATTCAAATCAATGATATTTCGTACAGCAAATTTTTCTATTCAACAGAGAATAAACAACAAAAAGCAAGTGCCATTGGACTCTCTCATGAGTCCTAAGAGAGTTTTAGAGAGAAGGATACATATTAACATTTAATTATAAAAATATTTTTCCAGTTGTATTATCAATATTTTAACTAAAATATCATTTAATAGTTAAGAAGTATTTATTATTAAAAATTATTGTTAATGTATAAAAGATGTCGCTACTTTTCAGTCTAACAAAACCTTAAACATAATACGTTCATAAAAGGAAAAAAATAGCTTGATGAAACAAAATTTTAAATAGATGTAATATCATTCTGTTAACTATTCGAAATCAAGCTATATTTTATCTTTAATTGGTTGATTCTATCTTCATTGATTTCTATCTATTTCATTGTAAACTAACTCCATTCGTTTACTAGTTAGAACATGAAAACTGAATTGAATCAACAGATAAATTTATGAACATGACGATGAGAATGAGATAAATCAATAGTTGATAATTACATCTTTCCATACTATTGTTTGTACAAGGAAATTTAACTTGAATATTTATATGCACATACCCAATTCTAATCGAATAATGGAAAGATTATCGATAAATATAATCATCCTCTATATAACCATTAACTTTTTTTTAGATTGATGTTGAGATGTGTAAATATCATTTATAAATATCAAAAAAGGTGTCATTCATAGCTATGATATTTATCTTGATGGATCTGCTAATAAAGAGATATTATTAAATGGAATAAATTCGAAATCGATCAAGAAGGAGATACTAATAAGCAACATAGTATGATTCTAGTTTTTAATAGATCACTATTCCTACAAAAATACTAGATTGTTTCAATTTATTAAATGTAATTACAAAGTATTTATCACTTGCTAAAATCATTTATTTTTCTTACGAGTAATTAACTATTTTTATAAATTTATTAACTTTATTTATGACAAAAAAAAAACAGTCATAAACTATGCTGAAAAAGTCCAACAAAAAAAAAACAGGACTAAATATTTATTTTATTTTTCAAATGAGAAAAAAAATAAACAAACAAAACATAGCAAATATACATGTGAGTTATTTATAGAAAAAAGAAAACGAACCATGAAGTTCTTACAAATCATAGAATTAACATACAAATAATATTTTAGTTTGATTAATCTCAACTAAAATGAATTTTAAAAATTATAAAGATGGTGATGTTGATAATTTTCTACATTCAGTTCCTTCTTCTACAAGAAAACAATTGAATGTATTATTAGAAAAATGATAATTTATATTTTACCTTCAAGTAATGCATTTGATCGACATGAAACATTTAAATCGATAAATTCATCTTTTTCACTATATTTCATTACTAGACGAAAATCAAGATGAGACTTTTTTAATTGATACTTAGCAATTTTGTCTTTAGCATTATTGCCAGTGAAGGGATGAATAGAACCATTGTCTAAAGAAAAGAAAATGATTTTAATTATTATAATAGACTAATTTTACCATATGCACATAAAGTACTCGTAAGTTTAAGATTACATTGTTTAAGACGAGTAAGGATGATATTTGGAAATCTGAATAAAAAAAGAATTAAAAATATTTAAATTGATTTGAAGAAAAAAATTCATTGATTTCATACTGTTTTGAATGAGAACAAAGTTGTTCTTTATTTAATTTAAAATAAATTGATGGTGGCTTCATTATAACATCGGAATGTGTTTTCTTCTTGGGAGGTGAATAAAGAAGAGGATAAGGATGAATGAATGAAACATTTTGATAAGGAACTGTCAGACGAGTAACACGTATGAAAAATTCAGGATAATCAGGCAGATCAATTGGAATCTAAAAGCAGAAAAATATACGTAATTAATCATATTTAGACAGTGATTTTTCTGTCCATGAAAAGTCACTATTGTTTTAGAAAAACTATTATCTTGTTTATGCACAACCTGTACAATATCATCATTGAATGTTCTTTAAGGAAAGACATATAACAGCTGCTCCTGACAGATTTGTTTATTTCTAATGAGAGCTAATTAATTTGTCATTTAGTTGAATAACTAAACATTTATAAATCGTGAAATTAGTACAGACAATATATTCATAAACAGAATATTAACTCGATTTTTTTTGTTTTCGTTTTTCGTAGTAACACAGGTATGTGAATCCTCCTTTTTCAGAGGGAACTGAAAATGGAAGTTTGATCACATAATTTACGAACCATAGTTCGTAAATTATGTGATCAAACTTTCATTTTCAGCCCCCTCTGAAAAAAAGGAGGATTCACATACCTGAGTAACATCATCAATTATGATTTGTATATACTTAGCATCGTATAATATACTATTCACAAATTTATAACATAATACTTGCATCTGTTAGAACATGTAGATTATACTTCATAAAGTTTATCTTTTTCGTATACTATAGATGTTTCAAACAAATTTCAACGAAACAATGAATAATTTGTTGAAATCATTATAATCATTTTGATAACAATGGAAGTGTTTAAAATTAGTTACATTATTGACTTTTTTGAAAAATTTCATTTGACGATTCGAAAACGTCTACGTATATTTCTATTATAGACATGATCTTCTCTTTTTCTGACTAATTTTTAAAAATTTAGTAATCGATGCGAATCGAAACGACCGTTAATGAAAATATATATGCTCATTTCTGTTCACAACTTACATCAATTGTAACATGTCGACCATGTGTTCCTTTTAGATATCGTCCGGAAACATTCTTTTTCGTTTTTTTCTTTGTATTCACTATATTGCCATCCAGTGGTGAATTTGTAATTTCACTTAGATAGCGTACATGATAGATGGGTTCAGGAGGATTACTAAATGTTAATGAATAGTAAAGCTGATAATTATAGTCATTGGAACGCTAAATAAAATAGTTAATATAGAAATTATAAAAAAAATAATTGTGGAAATAATCGTACAGTACAGTTTGACATAATGTGCTGTTGCAGAGGAGTACCAATCGATGGAGAAGATGATGAAACTAGTGAAAAAGTTTGCAAAACCACATGTTCAATTTTTTTTTTAATAGAATGATTAATTTCACTTACTTTTTGGGGGATCAAAACTAGAATCTGATAAAAATTGATCGATAGACATTGTTTCTAATATAATTTCATCTTCTTTTATATAATTCAACGAGAATAAATCCAATGGAGATAGCATAGCTTTATCATCAGTAGGAACTATATAATAAATATATATATATATATATATTATTCATATATTTCTATAAAAACTTACCATCTATATCAATCAAATCGATATGAACCAAACTATCTTCATTAGTGTCACGCATTCCTGCATCACTAATCCAGATATCTCGAAAAAGTGGTGAATTATCGTCTGTCATCGTAATAATAAATCTTTCGATTATTTTGTGTTTGTTACAACGTGATTAGTATTGCTTCCAATGTACAATTTTTTTTTCTTGAAGTGAAAATATTTCAATGTATTAATTAATCAAATTATACAAGTAATCAATTAACAAAATTTGTATACATATCATATGATGACCAGTAAAGAATGAGATAAATAACTCCTTCCTGCTCACTTATTGAATTTTGCCTCGTCGATATGTGCAGAAGAAAATGTGTATATGCATTTTCTATCTTTATATTTCTTCTCTTCCTTTCCTCTTCTTTTTTTCTATTACTGGATATGAGCATGTCGAATTGTCTCTTACGAAAGAAGAGAACATTCTACCGTTAATCTTGTTGGTCGTCTGAATATAAGAGAAAAAT
>JAJEKB010000456.1:287520-312922 GCA_022393335.1 Macrotrachela quadricornifera
CTAAATCTTATTTTTAAAATTTTAAAATAGGTCGAAAAAAATTGGATATTAAAATTATATGATCAATTACGTGAACAAACAAATTTAATTATTAAAAAAAAATTATGGTTTATCATGCTTGAACAATTTTTAATGAAATATTTTTGGCATGCATGTATGTATACATACATACATATATTTTAATAAATAATGTATCTTTTTAATATTTAGGTGGAATGATATTTATTGCTATACCTTTTCTTACTTATGATGGACCACCAGAAACAGATGGTAAATAAAATTTCATATTATTATAAATAATTATTAAATAATATTTATTTATTAGATCCAATAGGAGATCCACTTGGTATTAGTACACGTACAGAAGCATTTACAGTTAGTAAAAATTTATTAACATCTGGTGCTGATGCACTTGAACGTATTATTTCATCATATAAAGAGGTACGATTAAATTGTTAATAAATCATTAAAAATTTTGATTTTTTTTTTTTTTTTTGAATTAAAGATTGCTGAATTAGCAGGACATACAAATCGAGTATATACAATGCTTCATGTCTTTAAAAATTGTGCACATGAACAATATCAAAGAACTGCTGTAATAACAGATACAAGTCATCATGAACATTCATCAACACATGTGAAGAAAAAATTAGCAATTAGTCAACAAGCAGGTCAATTAAAAACATTTGAGAAAATCACAATATTATTAATTTTATTTTAATAGAAGGACAAATAGTTGAATCTGATGAAGATATTATCGCTGAAAATGTACCAATAATTACACCAAATGGTGATGTCATTGTTGAAAGTCTATCCTTAAAAGTAAAATTTTTATATTAGTAGATAAAAAAAATGAGTTCTTTCATTTCTTTATTTATTAATTTTTTGTTAGATTACACCAGCGATGCATGTTCTTATTACTGGACCAAATGGTTGTGGTAAATCATCATTTTTTCGAATTGTTCGTGGTTTATGGCCTATTTATTCTGGTCGTCTTCATCGTCCAGATCCATCAAATTTTTTTCTTATTCCACAACGACCTTATATGTGTCCAGGTACATTACGTGATCAAATTATATATCCACATACAGTTGATCAAGTATTTGTTGATGATACTCAATTAATGGAAATTCTTAATAATGTTGAGTTACAATATATTGTACAACGTGAAGGTGGTTTAAATACTGAACGTGATTGGAAAGATATTTTATCTGGTGGTGAAAAACAACGTCTTGGTTTAGCTCGAATTTTTTATCATCGTCCTAAATATGCCTTACTTGATGAATGTACGAGTGCTGTATCAATTGATGTTGAAGGTAAAATATATGAACGAGCAAAACAATTAGGTATTTCATTATTAACGATTACACATCGACCATCCCTTTGGTTAGTAAAACTTGAAAAATAATATAAAAAAAATTTTTTAATTTTCTTTTTGTATATTTTTAAATATTATAGGGCATATCATACACATTTACTACAATTTGATGGTGATGGTCGATGGACATTTGATGTATTGAATACAGAAAAACGTTTGACATTGAAAGGTGAAAAAGAACGTCTTGAAACACAATTAGCTGGTATTCCAGAAATTCAAAAACGTTTAAATGAATTATGCCAATTACTTGGTGAAGATATGACAAGGACAACTGAAAATCAAGAAAACCAAGAAAACCAAGAGAATAATAATGACTAAATTCCTTTTTTATTAGTAATAAACATTTATTTTTTATTATTTTGATGTAATGAGTATTGCTTTAACAATAATTATTAGTCACAATTTTTTATATTATCCTTAATCTTTTTTTTGTGTATGTGATGAGAAAATATTGAATCATTTTTCAGATGTATTCTTATAGATGTTACATGCATCATTAGGAAAAATTTGAAAAATTTTTATTAATATATGTCTGTGATTTTGATTTTTTTCTTTGTTAAATATAACATTGAATTTACATAATAAATAACTTTCTAAAATATTCTCGTCAATCTATGAGAAAAAACTTTAGTAAAAAACGAATAATAAATTAATTCAACTTCTATGGAAGAAATCGAATCCATACAGTTCAATTTCTGTTTAATTTAATATTAAAAACTTTTTCTCATCAGTTCGTTACTAGAACAGTTCTTTCTTTTTTCATATAATCTGCTAGTCGCTAATTCTTTATACGAGTGTCTATAAAATAATGTGGACGTTGGATGAAAAGAAAAGAAAAGAATGCATTCCAATTAAATTACATACTATGAAAGAGCGCCGAACAATATACAAACTGACCTATTTATTTTCTTCTTCTAGTGATTTATTATAGTCAAAAAATTTCCGTTTCTTTTGTACTATATTCTTTATAACTCAGTTCCGGTACGAGCGAGAGAGGTGAAATTTGATGTAGGCACAGGACAATTAGAGAATAAAACCATGTAAATAAAATCGTCTATATCGGTTTAACGAAACAAAAGTTATTGATCAAATACAGCTAAAATTTCAATCATACTAAAAAGTTCCAGTCCACTCATATACAAATTCGTATTTTGATATATCAGTGAAAATAATCTAGACATTATTTATACAATGAGAGTTTTTTTTATATACATGGATTTATACAAAATTTTAAAATGTATGAACACTTCTCTGAAAGTTTAATAATAAAATTGAAATATGTACTTGCTTAATATGAAAAACAAAATAATTATCATAAATCCGTGCGTCAATTTGTTTTATTCATAATCTATTATTTTTTAGTATTTAATATGATTTTAATGAGAGATTAGAAAAAGATAAACCTAATGTGATTCATAATAATTTAATCATATAATGAGACTTCAGGCTTTTCATACGATAAGTTGAGGTTATTTGAAGATTTTTTAAAATTAACTGTCTTCTTTTATTCGCTATGTTGTTACATTTTAATCACTTTATTTTTATCTTCTTTTCTTTATTTAATCATGTTTCAAGGACAATAAACGACAACTATATATACAAACTACAAAAAACGAGAAATAATGTTAATCTGAATATATAAATATATGATAAGTAAATCAAAAGTTTTCTGCAGACAAACTGAATAATGATCTAATTGCAATTTTAATTATTAAGATTCTTTTTATATCAATGATTCAATATAATATTATCATAATCAAAACAATCATCATGACAATTCTCAAGTATACATAAGATTCTTGAGTAGAATTTATATCATAGTTTCTAAAGAACCTTCTATTCTATTATGAAAGCATTCTTTATTTCTGATCGTTTCATATATCTTTGAAGATATTTATCAATTATTTTCTGTCCTTTAAAATGTGTTAACTTTATTTACAAGTAGACACCACTATTTTTATACGTCAATTCACGCTCTTCATGTGATAATTATATCAATTCTCATTACTTTTTCTGTTCTTACGTACTAGTTCAATTAAACCACCTACTACACTTTCTTCGTCACTCTCTATTTTTATTTCTATATTAAAACAAATGTTTAGTCTTATATATATATAGGCATACTCAATTTATTGTGCTCATTCTACATTTTTTTCATTAAAATCTTTTTCTGATATTTAATTATCTCACGTTTCATTTGAAAGATAGTAATACGGTAAGTCTTTAAAATGCTGCTACGGATAATGTCAGAAACATTGAAATTATCAATGATGAAGATTGGCATGCCTGTATCTATCCGTTCGAGTAATTACGGCCACCATTCACTTTTAAACTAAAATAGTAATTTCGCATTTTAAGTATGTTCTTGTTTTGTTAATGACATTGACTATCATATATATATATATATCATAGTCGTATATATAGTGAAAACACAAATAAATTCCTAACTCTATAGTATATATTTTATTGATTGTTCTTGCATTATTCTAGTATTTTTCGTATCATGCATCAATTTACTTTATTCGTTCTTTTTGTCGCTATTATACAATTAAATTCTGCATGTTATATTACCAACTGTCCTATTGGTGGCAAACGAAGTTTACATTTTGATAATAATTTTTCTACTCATCAAGTTAGAAGTTTATAAAATTTTTTTTAGAAATAAATTGTTTTTTTAAATATAGTGCCCACGCTGTGGACTAAATGGTCAATGTTTTGGTCCAACAATATGTTGTACTGGGTTAGCTTGTCGTATTGGACATCCATCAGACATTCGACAATGTTCAACTGAAAATCGTAGTCTTATACCATGTGTAATTAAGACTCCAGCCTGTTCAACTGTACCAAATGGTCGATGTGCTTCAAATGGAGTATGTTGTGGTACGGGTATGTAATTTACTTTTTAAACAACTACTTTAGATAATAGTATATTTATATTTTAGAATCATGTCATATGGATGAAAGTTGTTTGATGGCATCAAATCAAGAAACAGATAGTTCACGTGAAGAAAGCCTATCGCAATCGCGATTCATACTTTCACAATGACATTTTTCATAATTTTTGAATCTTGATTATCCTTGCTTCTATTTAAATAAAATATGTGAAATAAAAAAAAAAAAGAAGTAGTTGACAAAAGAACGAGATTGATATTTTACATCTTTTTTTTTCTCGTCATTGTACGTTCTTCATGATATGATGTTTCAAATAATAGGTGTTAAAAAGTCAAAAAAAAATTAACACTCATACATTTGATTTGACATATATAAAAATAAATATCGTATTTAGACATTGATATAGCACATATTCATGACTAAAAAAAATAATAATGATATTTAAATCAGTCATTAGAGGTCACTAGTATCTAATGTCATGATACATTCTTACTTAAAATTGATTGGATGATTTTGTCATTCAACTCTGAATCATTGACACCACGTGCATTGCATTCTTTCACCATCCCCTATTGCTTTTTTTCTTCTTTGGTTAAATCGAACGAGGCAATCGGGAAGGTTGTGTAGTTTATTTGTCTTTTGTATTTTTACATATCCAGATTTTCATGTCTCGTCAATATCCAAATCGTCCATTTATACCACCACGTCGACGTGTGTCACTTCAAATGTGTGATTTTGTTCCTTATCCAACACCACAAACTAATGATACATCACCAGATAGTTCATCTTGGCAATTAACAGATCCATTATCTTGTATGCATCAACAACCTACAACATCTGCACCATCTCCTCCTCATTCAACACAAAATGATTTTTCTTATTTTCAATATCCACCTCATCGACATACGCTTGAATCACCATTACTTGCAACAAATCGAGAAGCAAATAATAATCAACATGTTCATTCTTTAAATGAATCCCAACCATCATATCATTTTCCTTATATGGAATCAAATGAACAAGAACAAACACGACCTCTATTACCATTAAGTGTTGTAACAGTAAAAGAATATTTTTTGTTTTTTATTTTTTTTTTGTTATAATTATTCTATTCTAGGCTGCAGCAACAACAACTGCTTCTGCTCCACATCATCGACATTATCGTTTAGAAAGTCCATCTGCTGCTTCATTTGCACGACAGCCACCATGGTTTGATGATGAGCGGGAAGATAATAATGGAACAATACAACAATCATCACGTAATAATAGTCATACGAAAAGACAAAGATCATCAGCTGTTAATACACCTACTTCTCAATCATCACAATTATACCATCCTCATGAACGAAAACGTTCAAGACATGAAGGAATTAATGATGAAAATGAACAAATAAATCATCGTTCACAAGAGAATGTATCACAACAACAACAACAACAACAACAACAACAACAACAGTATCGATCATCTAGTCATCATCATTATCAACCGTATACGTAAGTATTTCTTTTGAAAAGTATTGGTTTAAAATTTCAATGTTATATCGTTTTTTGTTATCTTTATTAAATAGAAATCATCGACATGTACAATCACAACCAACTCCTTTACCTCGTACATCATATATCGATAATGTTTCTTCTCATTCTCGATCATTTGATCAACGTTCACAACCAATGCAACGAAATCGAATTGAACACGCACATGAAATAAATACCACAAATGTCCATTATGGGCCACATCATCGTGCTGTTCAACCACCACCACCACCAACTACACCACCACCTCGTAATATTTATCATCCTTCTGATCACCGACCATATATACTTGAATCACCACCTGTTGCTTTACCACATCGTCAACCAATTCCTCCTCCTCCTCCTCCTCCTCCTCGTTCTTCTTATATACAACAACCAAGTCATCATCATCATCAACGAAGTGGAATAACATTCGAACCTGTACCACAACGTGGTCCACTTTTTCATCGAACATCAATGACTACTCATTTGCATCAACGACCTTCTACTTTTCTTACTGATTTACTTCAGTAAGTGATATATTCAGTATTTTTATATAGAATAATTCTTTTTCAAAATTCTAGTCGTGTTATTGATGCACATGCTGCATCATACAGTGATAATCATGCTCATTATCATCATCATCATCCACCATCGGCATCAATTGATTTAATCGCTTATGCATGGATGTCACCCGGTCATGACATTTTTTCATTACCAGCTGCATTTAGTATTCAGTTTGGTGTAAGTTTTCAGATATTTTATTTTTTATACAATTAACGTTTTTTAAAATTTTATCTATGCAGGATTTCTTTGATCTGACTATACCTGATGAAACTCCTGTAGTCGGTTTAACTGATAGTGAACTTGAACGATTACCGACAATAATCTATACAAAATCATATACAAATATTGAAGCTGATGATAAATGTGCTGTATGTTTAAGTGAATATATAAGTGGTGAAAAACTTAAACATTTACGATGCAAACATTTCTTTCATAGTGAATGTATCGATCCATGGCTTAAGGTAAGATTTTTGTAATTTTGTTTCATATCTTTATAAATCAATTTTTTTTCTTTTTTAGACATCAACTAGATGTCCAATCTGTCGAGGTGAACAGACAAGTTAAATAAAAATATCTCTTTTTCTTTTTGGATCTTTGGTACATATTTTTTTTCTTCAGATAACCTTTGCCTAGCGTCCTTTACTTTCCTTTAGACGCCAGATACGCACGAGTTGCATTATTATTGTTGTTTGTTTATTTGTCTTTTTCATGGTTTGTCTGCTTATTTCTTGTTGTTTTTGAACTGTGAACATATTCTTCTACATTTTTTTGTTCTCTTTTTTTTTTCATGAGTGTATACAGATTCAAGAACTCTTTGTTTCTTATGTGTTTATTGTTGCCTCCTTTTCTTTTGTGCGACAGTCTTTCAAACTTTACAAGAGGAAAAAAACCTAATATACCATACTAACAACAAGCAAAAGTGTTTTTTCCTTTTATTTTGTTTTTTTGACTTCTCACTTTTCTTTTTTTTTTGTCTTATATAAATTTATATAAGAAAGTATCATTAAAAAATAAATCATATTAGAGAGAAAAAAGACAAAATGTCTTTAAAAGTATTCTTAAGAAATTAGAAATGACGATAGTAAATTATTTACATATAATTAAATAGTATCAAGGAAATTGTCAAAATATTAGATATGCTAATTTTAGTATTTCATTTCTCATTCTAATAATAATCATCTTTATTTCATATGATGGTTTTCAACAAGAGTATTTATCTTGAAAAACAATTTCAATCAAACCTCAATGGCCTAAAGGTTTTTTAACAAATAATTTTCTGGATACTTGTTCGATAGTATAAAAACAGAGTTGTTATTGGTTTCAAACTATTTGGACAAGATAATCATATCGTATCTTTTAATTTCTTCTCAGCTTGGTTTAGGCAACGGAAAGATATAACGCAGAAAAGTTTGTTCGTTACATAAATGAATATTTCTCCATTGAAGTCTACGAGAAAATTGATTCTTTCAGATGTTTCATCATAAGTAGTATCAAAATTATAAAGTCCTATGATGATATTCTTATTTTTTGTGAAAATCGAAAGATTGTTATTTAGGAGAGAATATTCCCAACTTTGGGATACTGTTTAATTTTTACATTTTATCAATTAATACATTTTTATGAGACAGAGAAGAGCCAAAAGAAGTTTTGATCAAGCATTTGAATTTTCCTCTTTTCAGAAAAAGATATTGCTTGTATAACAATCAAGCATTGTTTCTGAATATTATGATATATGAGTTAGGATATGAAATATTACGTGGATGAATTTTTGCTTTGAATCGGTTTAACATTAAAAAGCTTGATTTTTGACTCATAACTTTTCTGTATCTATAAATCTGGCATTATATATTTATACTATCATTCAAATAGTTTTCAATTCTGACAATTAAACATATTTTATATCCATTTTTTTCATTATTTATCCTGTAACAATATTGGATCAAAATAATCTTTACAATTATAAATATGGAAGATTTGTATAGAAAGAAAAAAATTTTATGCACACATTTTTATATCTCAATTTTTTCATAAGAAAGAATCAATTAAAAGAATGATTTATCTATCACAAAGAACGTCAGTTCTAAGTCTTTGAATAATACAAACCTGAACTCTCATATACTTTTTTGTCTGATATAGATTCGTATCCGACAAAATATGAGATGATATAGTAGTCTACACTTGAAGACTTTTCCAGATTAATTTAGTGATTTATATATTTTCCAGAAATAAAAAAGAAACAAATAGTTCAATGTTCGGTAAACGAAAAAAATAGATCCGTGGTTGATACTACTATCTTTCTATCTATTGATTGAAGATACATGACAAATGGGTGGTTCTAAAGACAGCCGTATTCATCTTTCATAAACAATAAGAATTTTCAAACTGCTAAAGGATTACAATAAAAATGTATAGTTTTTTGCTGCTATTTAATTCATTTAACTAAATTATTCCAAATAATGAATTCGTAACTTTTCAATTGATTCAATATTATATGACGTAAGAAGAATTTTTTAACGATACAAGTAATGTTTATCTGCTGAATCATTTAAAAATATGAACGTTGCATGTATAATCTGATTAAAGACTACATGGACAATAGATAATCCTTCGTAGATATTTCAGTTTATCAAACAACGAAATGTATATACGTGAATAATTGATAATTCTATAAAAAAATGCATATTCTTCACGGTGATGCTATTCATTTATTTGTCATGGTCAAGCAAATTTAGTGAAATACATCAATTTATTGAAGATCACACGACAAGTAAAAAATGTCTTCTTATAAAATTATTCGGATATTTTTCTTCGAAGCAACAATGACGATCTATCAACTGATCAAAGGATACAAAATAGATGGATGTATTTATTAGTGTTGTTCATTGACATTTCTCATTCCGTCACAATTATGAGATAATCTATTTGTGTAACAAATAGCTCTTGAGAAATGAATGCGTCCCTAAACGGATTTATTTATTTTGCTTTATCTGAAAACAAAATAACGACTGTAAAGCCTATTGAAATACAATACGAACATTGAATAAACATTTACAGAGAATTCTGTTCACATTTCTAGCATGTTTAAATGTAAACGTTCATAGTTATTTAATGAAAAGCACATGCACATGCTTTATGCATAACCGGCATCAATATTGTATCCAACTATTCTATTTGACTTTGGTCAGAACTTTTCAGGTAACTAGAATTTAATCGTTTGAACTCTTTGGAAATTAACTGTTTCAGTAACTTCTTGACGAACTTGCTCAGTTGCATGTTTCACTCTCTTAATGTAATTGTGTTCTCATTCACCAATTTTTACAAGAAAAAAATAATTAGGTTTATATTGCTGAATGATTCTGTTGTTTTTATCTTGAAGATCATTGTGATCCTCTACAAAATTATCCAATTTATTGAATAGCATGTCAGAATGACTTCGCGTATTGAACATTGCATGAATGAAGCCATTTCTAACGAAATAACCCAGACGAATCTTACTTTCAAAAGGCAATCATAGTATTTATTAGTGGTTGTTTGCCTAATATTTTTCTTTACAAATTGAATGAAAGCGAAAAATAATATAAAAAAAAGTAATCATATAATTATGCCTTCATTTTAATGTACTTTAATGGCTGAATATTTCTGTGACAAGATTTAACAGTATTCTTCTTCTTCTACTCTTTAACTTAAATTCAAGTTCAGAAATTGTTTAAAATAATCTAATGTGTATCTTGAGAATATCGTCCTCATTCTAAATTTATTTTTTATATGAGAATCCTTCAGATCAAAATGAAGGAAAGTAAGTACAATTTAAAATTTATATTACAGATATATTTTGTTATGTTAGAATATTTTTCTGTAATCGATTTTACTTCATGTGTTACTTATTTCTTTTTTAACCTCGATGAACATTCTTGTCATCTAGATGTATTTTTATAGATATTATACCATGATATCTAGTTCTTTCTTTCACTTGAAAATATCTCTTCAGATATAATCTCTTTCTAATATCTTTCACCTGGATTCCTTTATCTAGATATCATCGCTTGTGATATTCTATACACATACCTAGACGATTATCCGATATATATATATATAGGTCGTATTTTTACATGTGAATACACAAGTCGTGATCTTTTATTTTATCGTCTCAACATCATCGATTATGTGATTTTCTAATAAACTTATATAACCTTTAATACGATTTGTGTTTGATATAATAACTGACTTAACAATTGTTTTAAGCATACAATACTATGCATTATAATATCGTAAATATTGAAATGATTATCACTTGTTCTTAATTCGATTCTCTTGCGTAAAAATAACCTTTGTGATCTTTTTCCCTCGCTTACAGTGAAATAAAAACAACGTTATGAATAAATATATCACTTTCTTTCCAACAAACAGAGAAATATAAGAAGTGTCAGTTTGATTCATTCTTCCAACCAAAACTTCCAGGAATATATATTCTACCAACTTATACATTGATGATATTACTTGTTAATCCAGAATAGTATATGAACACTAACGAAGAAGTATTACATAAAAATTTTACAAATATGATGCACTACAAGCCAATCTTTCAGGAAGAATTTATTCATAAAGTTTAAATATATATATTTTTTATTATTATTCTACATTAATGCGTTCGTATTTAAATGCTTGCAATGGATAATATTTGTCAATATTTTCTGTCAAACATTAATATATTTATCACAAATATATTTGTTGAAGAAATCGTTATTTTTATTTTAAAAAATACAGTATAAATATCACATAATGTTTAATATATTCTATAAATCTATGCAATTAAGTTGTTTTCAGTTTGTTACGAGCAACGCATTTACGGACGAGTCTTCGAGTTTGACTAATATCCAGTAATTCATCCTCATTTAAATTTATATGGGATACTTCAGTTTTCATTTTTGCAGGTTTGATTACAGGTGGTGCTAGAGTTATTGTTGTTGTTGTTGTTGTCTATAAAAAAATATTTATTTTCTCGTGAAAAATACATCCAATCTATCAACTTACATCCATTACTTCAGAATCAGTTGATTCGTCCTCATCATTATCTTTATCGAGTGTTAGTCGGAGACTTCGTCGACTGCTAGCAACTACTTCTCGTTTAGGTTTCTTTGTGATGACAGGTTTTACTGTAGGAGTTGCTTTTCGTTTTACAGATGTTTTCTTACTAGAATCAAACCATAAAATTTAGAACCAATTTCAAAAGTAAATTCTATCTTACGTGGCAGATGTATGAGTACGAGTGGGTTTTTTTGTAGTTGGTGCACGGGTACGAGTACGTTTCTTTGTAGTTAGTGTACGAGGAAGTGCTACAGGTGTTGTACCAAGACCAAATAATCCTCCAGCTATTGGAGCGACAGTCGTAGTACTTGTTCCATCTCCATGTTTCCATTGTTCTCGAACTTCTTTCAATGTTGTTAATGTAGAAAGTTTTTCAGCAGCAGGTGTTAATGATGGAATATCTGTTGTTCCATTTTGATTATCCATTTTTAATCGTCGTGCTTTAACACCTAGAAATAAAAATAAATACATAATTTTTCTATGTAATAGTGCAAATCTCTGTTTACATACCACCATCTTGCATTACTTCATGTATACGACGAGTAAGTTCAACTTCATCCACTGGTCCACCACGTAATTCAGCTTCTTTCATGACTTCTTCATGTACTTGTGCTAAAATTCGTTCTAAGGAAATTTCTTCTTTTGCTGAACCAACAATAATTGAAGCTAAATTAGCAGAATTAGCCAATGGTATATATTGTCCACCAGTTTTGAAGGCAAGTGCCATAAAAAAATCACGATAAGGTGTAATTGCCGGTTCACAACCAATTGTATATAAAGTTACACTACGTTCAGCAAGCAAAGCAACACATTCAACTGGATCATGTCCTGATGGATCACCTGTATAAAAATATTGAAATAATTTTTAAAAAATATTTAGAAATATTTTTTACCGTCTGGCCAAGTATCTCCTAATGTGGTTAAACCATGAGGAGGAGCATCAGCAATAAGTAGAGCAATTTTAATTGCATTTTTTCGCCATGATAAGGTATGAACAGCTGCATGTAACGCAGGTGCTATTGCTTCAGGACAATCTCCACCTAAATATAATTTTACAGGTAAGAAATTTTGAGATAAAAAAAATAAAAGAATAAACCTCCACAAGCTGCAGCTGCATCAATATTTGTTTTTGCTTCTTCTGCATCATCTGTAAAATCATGGACTTTAATAATAAATGTATTGTCTTGAGGGGGATGATCACGATACAAGATCAAAGCGACATTCAATAAACATCGTTCACTTGTAATGATATCTTGAATAATTTTTCGCATATTCTAAAAAATATTTTTTTTTAAATCTTTGATATTATTCATAAATAAATATACATACTTCCTGAGCTGAACTAATGTATGATGACATACTAGATGTAGCATCAATAATAAAAGCAAGATCTAGTTCTGTTGGTATATCAGACGTGGTCACGTTTGTTGTGGAGGAAGATGCGTCAGTCATAACCTAAAAAAGATTATTTTCATTTTCGGTCTCCATACAATATAATTTATTTATAATCTTACTAATTCGTCGAATCGTCTTTCTACGTAATTTTTCAATAAGGTAAATGTTATTCAAATGCTGCAGTAACTAACATACAATTCAACTGTATTTATATAAGAATGCAATTGCCTTTAAAAACGTTATTACATAGTTGTTGAGCAATAACCATTCTTTTTATTGTTCTCCTTCACGTTGTCGTAGACTTTCGAAAAGGTATTGTGCAATACTCTAAGTCAAATATTTTATTAAATTCATTTAAAAAAAACATTATTCTTCTCTAACATGAATTCATACACATATATCTCTTAAACATATTTTACAAAGAAATAATCAATTAAATAATCGATTATAAAAGAAAAACTCAGATCAATCGGCAAGATAAAAATGGAATGTACGATAATAATGAGCAAATAAGCAAAATAAAAAAGAAAATTTACAAATATAAAAAAAAAGAACAAATTATTCTAAACATTAGTCTGTGCATAAAATGATACAAAACTTAACAATAAAACAACTATATAATTTGTCAATGATCGTATTGCTGTATTACATCCATCACGTTCATCACAAAAACAATAAATAGGTTCATCTGTTTGTACATACCATGGTCGATAAGCAAGACCCTTAAAAAAAACGGAAGATATGTAAATTTTTTTTTTCGTAAATATTTAACAGAATACATACAACATAATTATCAGTTGCTGTCCAACATCCATTTTCTCTTACAGTTGGCATCTCAGGTCGAACAGCTTCAATCTGATTTATGCAACCACGAACATAATTAAGTTCACCTAAATCAATTGAAAATCAAAAAAAAAAACTTCTTGTATAATAATAAAATGCTTGATTATTTACCATCAGGTGAACGTTCAATTATTTTAACACATTTACTTCCACCTGGTGCAATACAACGTTTCCAACGCATTAGAATCCAATCAACTTTTGCACCACAACCAGGTCGATTACTATGACACTCATAACAATCCAAATAAAATCCATTTAAATAATCAAATAATTGTGGAACTTCAGGTTGAACTTAAAAAATAAAATAAATTTTATTTTAATTAAAAACTAAATAAATTATTTACTTTTATCGATAAAAAATGATAAAAAAAAGAAAATATAAATTGATGAACTCCACATCTTTTTTTTTATCAAATAAAAGTTGAAGATGGGAAGAGAAATACAGCAAGGTTATTAAATCAAACGATATTACTCATTCAACTAATAATGACCGAAAAGAAAAAAAATTTGATTCGTGTGCGCCCTATCTATCATATATAATATGTATAGAAAGATGACGCTGTGGTATGGATGTTTGTGTGTGAAAGCATAGGAGAGCATCATATAGTTTAAATAATAATTTATTAAAAATAAGAAAAGAACTATAGAATACGATAAAGATCGTCAACATATTTAATCACATTTTCCAATGACCTATTTTCATACGTTTGCTAGATCCACGAAATCAGTTAGTGTAGTCTTCTTTACAGTGCTTGTCCAAAATTACTGGAGGTAGACTCATCGACTGACAGAACCTAATCATGTTGTCATATCCATCGATTACTTTCACTTATTCACAATTTATAAAATCGTTCAGAACCAAAATGGAAGAATATACTAATGGTAATGAGAATAAATGTATGAAATTGTAAAAGAATTTAATATATTTGAATAAACATATCTATTTCGAATTTGCCGCAAGCTTTGCATCATTTGTAAAACAGGTTAGCTAGAGATGCTATCCTTCCAAAGAAAAAATAGAACCCAATGAATAATACCATCTGATATCAAGGAAGTATCAAGATATAGAGACAATAGTAATCTTATGATGTCATTAAAACAATGACTAGAGAGAACATATAAAGCATACGGAAGAGTTCAGAACACTCATACATGATCGCGTACGAATGTTTCATAAAAAGAGAACTTACACACTCTTATCGCGCGAACAGAAAGAAATCACATCCCTAGTTAACTCTGTTTAGAAATATCTTCGAAGAAATTCCTTTCAAAAAATTTATAGAGTTATGCAAAAATCCGTAAAAAAATTTAAATGAAATCTGATTCACACATTCCAAAAAGGTCAAGCAACGAAATGAGAAAATCTCCGAGGAGTTCTTAAAAAATCCCAAGGGATTTTCTAAGAATATAATGTTATCATATATAATAGGATCAATCACTATTGCACTTGATCATAGCGTCATCTTTATATACGAATATATGATAGATGAAATATACACATCAATCACTTTTTCTTTCTTTGCTGTCATTGACATTGGCATTGTTTATTGATGAAATATGGACATTCTAAAGAAAAAGCACTCAAAGGACGCTACTCTCTATGAATGATATAAAACAATTGTTTCATTGGTTATTTTGTTTCCACTAATAGAATAATATATTATACGCAAACAAATAAATTATTGTTGTCCTCCTCTGACGAAAGTCAAAAAATGGATTCGCGAGCACGTTCTACTGCTAATACAACTCACGAAGGACTTGCACCAAATTCTCTAAAGGTATATTGAAAATTTATCTTTACTTTCAATCTAATTTCTCCTTTTATTTTTTTTAAACAGTCATTAGGTGATAGTAAATTACGTGCATTTGAACAAGGAGCTGTGGCTATTAATGCTCGAACAAATTTATCACGTAAAGAACGTGAAGATCTTCGTGCTAAAATTGAAGCTACTGAAACAGAAGAAGCATTAAAAGAATTTGTTGCTGCTTTTGAAGAACCAAAAAATAAATTAAATAAAACATTTATTAAAGGTGGAGTTTTTAATCCGGGTTCACATGAAGAAACTCCAAGTGATCGAGGAAAAACATATCGTTTATCAGCACCATCTAATAAAAAAGATGATTCAACACATCATAAAGATAGTTTACAACAACAAATTGCTAAAAGTAATGCAGCTGCAGCAGCTGCAGTAGCTGCTCTATCAGCTGGAACGACTGATAATAAACCAGTAAGATGTTTTGATTAATTTAATAATACTAAAAATTGTTGAAATTTAGAAATTTAAAAATGAACGTGAAAAACGTAAATCAAATTTAGAATCATTTAAAGAAGAACTTAAAAGGTACAAATGAAAATAAAATAAATTTTTTTCTTAATTATTATTTATTTATGTTTTTAGAATTCAAGAAGAACGTGATCGTCGTCATATGCAAAAACAACGAGAAAAAGAAGGAAAATCTACACGATTTCAACCTCCACCACCATCTACTTTACATTCTGATCTTGCTCGTAAATATAATAATATTTCAAATATATTATCTATTTTTCTTTCTATAGTTGATTCCGATCCAATACATCATGAAAGTCGTCATGCAAGTGATGATCCAAATACAACAAATTTATTTATTAATACAATTCCACGTGCGGTAAACAAAAGAACATTGTTTTTGTTTTTGTTTTATTATTTATTTTTTAAATTATTTAGATGAATGAAATGAGTATAATGGAATTATTTGGTCGATATGGACCATTAGCAAGTGTAAAAATAATGTATCCAAGAAGTGATGAAGAAAAATCTCGTGGAACTAATTGTGGTTTTGTTGCTTATATGAGTCGAAAAGATGCAGAAAGAGCTATGCATGAATTAAATGGTACACAATTAGATTCGATATCTGTTCGAATGAGTTGGGGACGACGTAAATATATTTTAAAATAAAAGAAAAAAACAATTTTTTTATTAATCTTGTAGCTGTTCATATTCCACCACAACCGGTATATATTCCACCTACAATGAGAGAATTAATCATGCCACCACCACCATCTGGTTTACCATTTAATGCTCAACCAAATACAAAATATCGTTCATCAAAACTTCAAGATATACTTGGTCGGGAAAAAGAAATGGAAAGAGTAAATTTATATCTTTAATAAAAAAAGAAAAAAAATAATAAGAAGATTAATTTATTTATTTTAGCTTCTTGAACATGCTACTGTTCGAGTGATTATTCCACATGATAGGTTTGTATAAATTAATAATAATAATATAAAATTTAATTATTTTTGCTTTTTAGAGTCTTATTATGTTTAATACATAGAATGATTGAATTTGTTATTCGTGAAGGTCCACTTTTTGAAGCAATGATAATGCGTCGTGAAATGAATAATCCACAATATCGGTAATGACTTATTCATTTGAATAAATTCAATTCTTATTTGTATCGGTTTTTTGTTTTTTAAATAGGTTTTTATTTGATAATCAAAGTCCTGCTCATACATATTATCGATGGAAATTATATTCAATTCTTCAAGTAAAATTATATATTATATATAAATTAAAAATAAATTTTTTTTATTAATTAGGGTGATAGTGTAACAAGTTGGCGAACAGAAGCATTTCGTTTATTTAAATGTGGTAGTTTATGGTTACCACCACAACCTCAACAATTTACATCCGGTATGCCCGATGAAGTATTTGAAAAAGTGAAAAAAGAAACAGAAAACGAAATGAATATTAAACCAGAAATAAATGTACCAGTGATCAGTCAAAATAATAATAATAATAATAATAGTTATTATAATAAACGTGGTCGACTTAGTCATCGGTTAGATAATATTATTTTCTTTTCTTTTTATATTTGAATATATATATATAGACAAAGAGAACATTTGGAAGATCTTTTACGAACATTAACACCTGAACGAATAAAAATCGGTGATGCTATGCTTTGGGTTATTGATCATGCAGAAGCAGCTGATGAAATTATTGATTGTATAACTGAATCACTTTCAATTATTCAAACACCACCACATAAAAAAGTAAATGATATAAAATATAATTAAAATATATTTATTTTTTGTCTATTATTTTAGATATCTCGACTTTATTTAATATCAGATATTCTTCATAATTGTAGCGTTAAAGTTACAAATGCATCACATTATCGACGAGGGTAAAATAAAAAGCAGAAAGAAAGAGATTAAAATGAATATTATTAAATATTGTTTTTTTTTAAATAATAGATTTGAAGTTCGTTTACCTGATATATTTCAGTATATTCGTCAAGCATGGTCTGCAATTGATGGACGTCTTCGTGCTGAACAATTTAAAGTATTTGAAATGAATTTTAAAAAAAAATAGAATTGTTTTTATGAAATAATATTTTATATTTTTAGCAAAAAGTAATGAGTAGTTTTCGTGCTTGGGAATCTTGGGCAATATATCCAAGTGATTTTCTAATAAAACTTCAAAATATATTTCTTGGACTTATACAACCAAAATTAACAATAGTAAAAACAAAAAGGAAAAAATATTTATTTTAAATTTTATTTCTTTGTTTTTAATTAATTAAAAAGGAAAATGATGAAAGAAAATCAACATTTGATGATGATATTGATGGTAAACCAATAAATTCTGAATCATTAGATAATCGACCCTTAGCACTTGTTGCTGATTATGATGATGAAGAAGACATTGACGGAAAACCCATTTCAATGACAAGTTCATCAATTAATAATGATTTTGATGGTCGACCTTTAAATACCATTCAAGAATGTATATTACATTAAATTTCTATTTTAAATTAAAAAATGATTATTCTTTTTTATTTAGTCCGACCACGTTTTCAAGAAGAAATTGAAGAAAATTCATCTACATCATCATCAACAGCTAAACCTCGTTTTGTTCCAACAAAATGGGAATCAATCGATCCCACACAAGTTGCTGCTCAAGGTAAAATATTCTAAAAAACAAAAAATTATTTTTTTATTTTATATTCTAGCTGTAACTATTTCTAAATGGGATTTTGATCAAGAATCAAATATTAAAGGAAATGAAAGTTTATATGAAGATTTAGCTGAAACATCACAAAAATCTACAGATAATAATAATATAAACAACGAGTGAGTTTTAATAACGGAAATATGAGAATATCCCAATGGCAATATAATAAATCATATTCTACTATTAAAGTGAATATATTAGAAATAATTCATCAACAAGTACTCATAGTACTAATAATACAATAGTTCCAGATTCTTTATCAACATCAGATATATCAGAAGAACGTCGACAAAAATTACGAGATATTGAAGTAAAATGAAAATTACTTATTAAAAAAAAACATATTTATTTTATATATTATAATTATTTAGATTCAAGTTTTGAAATATACAGATGAATTAGAATCTGGACGGCGTGAACATGCACATGGTCTTTCACTTGCTGAAGAAATTGAAATATATCGACAAAATTTATTGAAAAAAGTTAGAGAATTTTTTTGTTTTTTTTTTAAATATTTTAATTTTATTTAATAGGTTGAAGACGAAGAAAAATTAACAAATACTTCATCACCTGATTCATCTAAATCAACAAATCGAAATTCAATTTCAAATAAACAACAATACGAATCATCATCATCATCATCATCAAGAAATAACTCATCACGATATTCTCAACAACGTAACATCGATGAGAAAAGTACGTGAATGTAACGTCAAAAAATTCTTTTTTCTTTGACGTACATGAAATGATTTAAAAAAAAAAGAAAAGAACAGAAAAGAAAGAAAACTCCATCAAAGGAGATATTAGAATGAGATCATTTACAAACAATACATAAATATATTTATGGTTAATTCACATGCTTGTATATCTACCTATCTCCAAATAGATCAAGAAACTAGTTCACGACGCGACGATTCATCTTCTAAACATGTAAGTATTAACAAAAATTCGTTTTTTTTTTTAAATTTATTTATTTTATATTAATGAAAACATACTTAAAAAAAAGACTTTTTTTCCTAATGATTGAAGTTGTTTGTGCGGTTATTGACACAGACAAAGTTTTATTAAAGTTAAAACGAAACTAATTGATCTTATTCATATTTATTTTAACATGTAAAAATAAAAGGATACTAACGAATACATGCCTTACAATATAATAAAAAAAAAATACGATATTTCGAATTTTTAAGTAAAGAGGTTTGAACAAGATTATAAATGGTTATTTCCGCTTATGTCTAATTTAGATGATTGTTAAAGGAACAAGTAAATAATAGAAAAGGTTATGCATATGTCAATTCTGTTGTTTTCATGCAGGAAATAGATAACTAATGGAATAAAATATAATGATAATCAAAGAAGAGCTAATAGAAGATTGAATTTCCTTTTCTTCATCCGTTGAACATTTTTTTTATTTATTTTCTATATGAATACACAAAAAAAAAATAATGAAAATCAAACATAGAATGTTCTTAAGTATTTCTTTATTTTTATTTTATTAACTGATATATGAAACTTTTTTCATGTAGTTACAAAAGTTTGTTGTTGTTATTGTTTTATATTGTAATTAAAAAAATTCATCGATTTTTTTTCTTGCTTTACGAGGCATGTCAATTGCAGGAAATAATTAATTATTTATTATTCATTTGAAAATAGTACTGCTGCATAAAATCAATGAATAAAACGATCTGGAAATGACATAATAAACAGACAAAAAAAAGCCCTAGTCATGTCATGGAAATTTATCGTATTGTTTTTTTTTTCTTTTAGAATATATTGTTTAATTTTGCTAATAATATTCAAAGCTTATAAGAAATTATATAGACTTAAACAAATTTGATTTTTATAGTAATATGAGATTGTTATGGTGTAGAAAACTGTCATTTCTCGTCTATATATATATATATAATTTCTTTTGTCGGAAAGGAGAAAAAAAAGGATTTGTTCATTTGTACAAAATTTAATTTTAAATAAAGTAAAACATTTCTTGGTTATTGTATTTTCTATTTTATAGAGATCTGCTTCAACACGAAGTAATTCATCAAATTCAAATCAATCTGAGTAAGTAAATTTTTTTTTATCTAAAAAAATGTACTTAATAACAATCTTTAAAAGAAAAAACTTAAAGCTATTTCAATTTTTTAATATGAAATTTAATTCAGGATTAGTTTTTCTTAATAAGTAAATGTCATTAAAAATAAAATTAACAATGGATTACCTTTTTAATTCTAATTTCAATAGTAACAATATCTAAATGAATATATTTTTTTATTTTTTTAAAAAAGTTCTACACGGTCATCATCATCATCGAGAATAACCACTGATCATCATCATCATCATCAACATAAACGAAAGCGTGATGATCGTTCACCATCACCAATTTCTCGTCACTCCCGATCCAATCGTCGATGAATATATAAAGAAAAACATTTTTTTTTCTTTCTGTGTGTAATTTTTTTTTTTGTTTGGCCAACTACTGTACTAACATATATATGTGTACATAAATAGAAATTTTTCTTTCTGCTCTTTTATATGCTACCTTACAGCTTATACATGTGCGTATTTGTTCGGAACAAAATAAAAAAAAAAAAGGGGGAGCACAGAAGAAATGACTACTCATAGAGAAGATGTACGTCTTTTTTCTCGTATAATCAATGACAACATCATATTTTTTTTTCTTTCTCTATATAACACAAAACTATTTCTTCTCTTCTCTTTTTTTTGCGTTTTTTTCTTTTTCTCCGATAGAGTTAGTCTATATCAATCTTTTCTTACACATTCTCCTAAGCATTAGCTCGATCATTTTCCATTCAAAGCAGATAGAAACGAACGGAAATATAACAGACATCAGTTGGTGGTCGATCATCTAAAAGTAGGAGACAAAAAAACTGAATGTTAGAATATAGAACAATTCTTCTAATGTAACACCAGCATGAGTTAGCTTCAAGTGAGAAAGAAACAATGAATATTACTATTCCATTAATAAAAAAAAAATATTAATAATCATTTATAACATCTGTTATAAAATTCGTTTTGTTTTTAATATTTTTCCTTTTTCTTCTTTTTTTATTGTCCTCTTTTTATTGTAT
The DNA here is from genome assembly GCA_022393335.1 of Macrotrachela quadricornifera. NCBI lineage: Eukaryota > Metazoa > Rotifera > Eurotatoria > Philodinida > Philodinidae > Macrotrachela > Macrotrachela quadricornifera. The sequence goes on from JAJEKB010000456.1 coordinate 309,279, forward strand.
CTGTTCGTAGATGAGATACGAACATTAAAAAAAAGAAAAGAAATGCATTTGGCACCATCAACGGAAATCGGAAGTTGACAACGCGTAAATCGTTCTCTTTCGTATATTCAATATAATAGATAATTGTATATCAGAAGAATAGACGAGCAAACGAATAAGCATTAACTTGTGTTGTTGTTCGTGCCATCAAAAGAAAATAAAGAATCCTAGCGCGCGCATCATAGAAAAGAGAAAAAAAATCTAACGTATTTAGATCGTATTTTTTTATATTATCAAGAAATAAAAAAAACATATGAAATCATCATTGGTCGTCTGTAATAAATGAATGCGGCATATGCGTCTTCGTTTACGTTCTATAATTCTTTTAATTCTGGCTGCATTATTAATCTTCTTCTTGACTGCATTTTATACATTAATATGGTCAACAAATGAACTTGAACACCACGAACAAATTCGGGATGCACCAATTCAACCTGGTGTAATACCATTTTGGTCAGCTATTAATCATCAAAATATATATGATTTACATGCAACATCAACTAATACAATATTTAGTCGTACAACAAATATTACTCAAAGTCGTATTGAAGAACTTTTTCAATTAGTACGTAATGCACGAACTGATGATACTCGTTTAAGAACTGATGAATCATTAAATACTATTGATCCAAAATGGAGTTTTGAAAAATTAGTTGCAGAACAACAAGCCCATGAACATGATGAAACAAATAAAAATCCTGAAACACATGCTGATACAGTTGATTCAGCAGCTAAAACAACAACAACAACAGTTCATCCTGATTTAACAACAACAGAAAAAAGCGTTAGTGAATATGATAAAATACAATTAAGACTTTATGTACATCAAGCATTAGATAAATGGAAACAAGAACATCAAAATGATAAAATTGTTACTATAGCAGATATTATGCATGATGAACTTCTCAATGATGAACCATCGTATGTATATTTCTTTTAAAATGTACTTATTATCTTTCATATTTTTGTGATTAACAACAATTATTTGCACACGTGTGACACATATTTTATAAAGTAAATTTTAAGGTCATGATTTATAATAGGTAAACTTTATAGAGATGTTAATGTCAAAATATATCTAAGATAAGCGTCTGGTACTATTGAGTCAGTTTTCTATCTAAATAATTTATTTAATATATATATATAATATACTCAAAAAAACGTGAATTTTTAATTATTAATTATCATGCTTTTTAAAAATGTGCCTTTTCTTTAACATGATTAAATCTTCTGTAACAAGATACGTTGCGAATGTCTCTCATATTTTTTTCCTGAATATTAGTAGACTCTAGTTTTTTTTTAATCATGACAAAAAGGAAAAGTAACATGAGCTATTTTCAGTGATGTTAAATGATGATGACAATCTATAGATGATTTTTTCTTATTAGATGCATAAAATTATACATCAGCAATAGGACTCAATTTAATTATATGTATTATATTCAAGTATTGATATTTAGTGTGTAAAAGGTTACCTTTTTTCTATATATCAAATTTTTGTTAAGTATAATTTGATAAAAATAACAACAACAACAACAACAACAACAATATTCTGTGTATTGTTTTCTTTTTGGGCTCTATAAATATTTCCAGCTATTGAATAGCAGGAATAAATGAAATGAGACATTTTTTTTTAAAAACTTATTTTACAAAAAAACAAGATATTACATATGTTTAGATATTTATTTTACATGTTTAATGTCTTTCCTAGAATGATTATTATTTAAGGCATCTGGAAAATAAAATATATATATTTCATTTAATGTCGTGTGAATAACAACAATATTTTTACAATTGTATTCTATATTCAACAGAGTAACATTTTTTTTTCTTCAATTTGATCCTTTCATTCCTCTCTCACGAGAATATAGAATATGCATGTTTATATTATTCAACGAATATTGAGTTAGTTTGTTTCTTATGAATGAATTATTAATTGGATTATTGCGTATATTCAATCTATCACAGAGATAAATTTAGTATTCAATATAATGCAGTATTACGATCGATTAAGAAATTCTTCAACTAAAATAGAAATGTTATTTATTTCTTTATGTATTTTTAGGAGATTGAATACAACATGGTACGAATATATGAAAACAGTGAATAATTTACGAGTTTATGATCCACGTAGTTCAGAACTTAAATATCTTTTAAACCATTTACAAAATGGTGAAGTTATTGAAGCAAGTAAGATTAATTTACTTCCTTTTTTGTATTTATTAGTTAATGTCTTTTTTTGTTGGTTTTAGGTGAAATGTCTCAAGGTACACAAATTAAAGTTATTTTTGATTTACCTAATGGTTTTGAAGCGCTTTTTAAACCGTACAGGTAAATAAACATTTTTTTTTCTTCTGTTAGTTTTTTAATAATTCTATGGTTTTGTATTTATAGAGTACCGCGTAATTATCAAACATTACCAGATCATTTCTACTTTAGCGATATTGAAAGACATCATGCTGAAATAGGTTCTTTTCATTTAGACAAGTAAGTTACTTTTATTTTTTATTTGAAAGAATATATGTATATATATTTATTTTTAATTTGCTTTTATTTGAAAGAATTCTTGGTTTTTATCGTGTTCCACCATTGATTGGACGATTAATTGATATAACTCACGATATTCGTGAACGAGCAACAGAAGAATTAGCTAAAACATTTTTTATTTCCCCTGGTAATAATATAAAAGAAATTTTATTTATAATTATTTTAAAAAAAATTTCTTTTTAGCCAATAATACATGTTTTCGTGGGCATTGTTCTTATTATTGTGACACATCACATGCTGTTTGTGGTAAACCAGGTGATCGATTAGAAGGTTCTGTACAAGTTCTTTTACCAAGACATCCTGAACTTGAATGGGAAAAAATTACTCATCCATATCGTCGTTCATATAGTGCTATAAGAAAAGCGAAATGGGAATCAAATGAGAACTATTGTTACGATCAAGTTTTTTTGGGTATGTTAAATTTAATTATATGTATATATTTCATACTAATAATAATATTTTCTTATTTCTTGTTTTTTTTTTAAAGATACAGATTTCCATAATCGTTTATTACTTGATATGATGGATTTATCAGCATTTGATTTTCTTACTGGTAAATAAATTTTCTTTATAAAATGAATTATATGGCTTTTCTAAAAGCTGCAAATAGCACTTACTGAAATGTCATTAATTTCCCTTCTTTTATTTTTCTATAAATGTATAGAAGGATTTGTCTTTTTTATTGATTAGTTTTTTGTCTATTATCTTAATGTGAGACCTAGATAATGATTAATAGTGATGAATTTTTAAGTTCTAAAGCAATGAACTAGTCAACGTCAGGATTGAGGTTTTATGTTATGTCATCATCTCATGGGACATAAGTGTGGAATTTATGATGATGATGATGATGAAAAAAAAAGAAACGTAATCATGTAACTCCATTGAAATATTTCTTTTTATTATTTTTCTAGGTAATATGGATCGACATCATATGATGCGTATTAGTTCATTTGGTGCTAATTCAGCTTTAATTCATTTGGATAATGGTCGAAGTTTCGGTCGATATGATCGTGATGAATTATCAATATTAGCACCAATTCGACAATGTTGTCTTTTTC
>JAJEKB010000457.1:40100-55996 GCA_022393335.1 Macrotrachela quadricornifera
TGAAATTTTAACTAAACGAAATCGTAATCGTGCATTAAATCTTAAAGATACTGGAACTGTTATTCGTGCTGCTGGTTATAGTCCAACAAATAATGAATTAAAAAAATTAATTGAAACAAAATTAGGTACAATATATTCTCATCAATTATATGATTTAAATACAATACAAAATATATGTAGTGGTTTAAAAAAACGTTCAGAAAAAGATGTTCATGATAGTTTACGTTGTTTTGATTATGAACGTAATGGTTTTATATCAGCACAAGAATTAAGATATTTTTTAAGTACACGTGGAGAAAAATTAAGTGAAGAAGAAATTGATGAAATGTTAAGAGATATGGATATTGATGAACAAGGAATGTTATCAATTGAACAAGCACTTTCTGTACTTTTTGTTGGAGATTATACAGAATAGAAATGAACAAAAAAAAACACATATTTTTCTTTTTTTTCTTTTTATTAAAAAAAAATACATTTAAAAAAAATTCAACAGTCAATTATCTTTATCATTTAGTAGGAAAAAATAAAAAATAAAATAGAAGTTCTTTTCATTTTGATTATATTAAAAAGCTGCTAGTTCTGATCGTGGTTTTTTTCGAACACCATCATCAATTGTTAATATAGATAGAAATGAAAAAAATAAACCAAACGATGATAAAATATGCCATATATCATGTGCATCATATGTATTAAGTACAATACATGGTTGATTATAAGTTCTTGATATAGCTGGCTGTACTTCGTAGCTTTTAACTTCATTATAAAAAAAATATAGTGATGATCCCCAAAAACACATTGCTAATGCAAGAAATAATATAGCAAAACGTGTAAAAGCTTCTCGATGAATTGCTTTCATTATAATATAATATGTGAAATAAAGAGCTAAGTTACCAAGAAAAACAAATAGCAAATGATTTGGAAAAGATTCTGGTTGAAAAATAGCACCATACATAGCAAAACCAATATTAACACAATTAGCTAGAATTAGTATTACTGTGCGATTAACATATCGTGGTTTAGAAAAAACACCATTTTCTTTTACAAGTCGATATAAATGAATCTTAACAAGATAAAAATTTCATATAAAAATAAACCATATTTCTTTAAAAACTTACGTGTACACGAAACGACATTTTTAATTTACCCATATAATAAATTTTTCCAGTAAATGTTATAGAAGTAATTATATGAACAATTGCATAAGTTATCCAAAACCATTGTTTATCATAATACTATAAAGAAAAACAAATGTCAAATATTTATAAAATGAAACGATAAATTCGCATATCAACGTACAACTCCAATAACAGTTATAAAAATAATAGTAGCAAGAAATGAAAATGCACCACCTGAATGTGGATTTATATCAGGATGTCTAGTTTGATAAATTTTAATTAAATTTAAAACAGCAATGATAAACATAAAACTAGTATCGAATTGAAAATTTTGTCTTGATGGACATACATGATAACTAAATTAAGAAATTTTATATTATACATCAATTTAAATTTTATTTACCATGCACTCATAATACCTTCCATAATTAAACCAATAGCTAAAGCATAAAAGAGGCCAAAATGTTGAGGAATACCGTATGTCTAATGGAATACAATTAGTTTCAAAAAGTTTCCATTATCTAAATCTTTAATTATACCTTTCCTATGTCAGGATACGTATCTAGAAATTGAGCATAACTCTTATCTCTATAAGACACGAATAATTAATATAAATATAAATTTCTTTTACCTTCTATAAACAATAATAAAAAAAAGTATGCCAAGTGCACAATACCCAATATTAGAAAAAACATTGTTGAATGCCGTTAAATATGCAAATTGTCGTGTACATAAAAAATTAAAGTAACAAATGTCTTCATTGCCGATTGAATCAATATTCAATTGATATTGCACAACAAGTTGAATAACAGGTAAAGAATAAAAAATAGCAATTGTTGCCATTGATTGAGGATATACACGAAATTTTTGTTTCAAATATCCATAATCTTTCAAACATAAGTCACTAACAGTTACGAAACCACGCTTAAAGAAATAAAAGAACAGTTTTTCCTCAGTTATAGTTTAACCATATTTTTATAATTGATTATTATGAACACAAGAAAAAGAAAGATCATTGATTATTAACTTTTCTTCTGTTTATATTATGTATACCGAACATGATTTTATTAATTTATACAATACTAAGTGTTCAATTTTCATACAATTAATTATAGTACGAAACATACTTGTTGTTAAACTATGAACAATCTATTAAATGTCTGATAAGAATTTTAAATGAAGATACCCTTGCATTATGAAAATAAAAATAGTCTAAAGCATAGATATTTTATTGCATCATATAAATGATTTCAAAATGTATATCAGCTTAATAAATGACAATTATTTACATATTTTTTTCTGTCTATAACAAATATGTTTTTGTACTTGAACTTAATTCATTTAGAACACTGTAGACAATTGATATGATTTTATATTTTCATTTTATTCGATTATTTGAATGTTGACTTATATTAAAACTTACCTGGGATGTTCCAATAACTTCAATCCCTGACGTTTGACGTTCATATTCACTTCTACTTGATTCTAATACATTTTCTTCACCTTGAGATGTTCGCCTAGGTTCTTGACTAGGTCGACGTTCTTGGCTAGGTCGACGTTCTATTTTAAAATCAAACATAAAATTCATATCTTTTATTAATTAATACAAACCATTCAGTTCTTGTTCTGTTCGTGATTCTAACAATTCTATAATTATAAAACTTTAATAAATACAAAAAAAAATTCATTTATTAATACATACGTAAATTATCTGGACCTAATTCACTACTAAAAATAAAAGAATCTTCAATTATTTAAATCTTGATTAAACAAAAGGAAAAAAAATTCACTAAATATCGGTATGTCGACACATAATAATGAAAGCAGCAAGATACATTAAAAAATATAATCCAATAGTTAAAAATATTGTTATATAGAGATAATTAGCTATGATTATAAAAGGAAGGAAAAAAAGAAATTCAATTTCAAATATTAACAAATATATATTCATACCATAAGCTGGTGAATGTAATAAAACTGTTGCATTTTTTGTTCGTTGTACATCAACAACACCAGCTAGATTAAAATTAATAAAATATATTTTTCAAAAAAATTTTACAAAAAAAGAAGTAAAATATTTACCTGGTTGAATTAGTGCTGATTCTTTATAATTTAAACAATCAGCATCCGTTGGTTTCACAATAAAAACTAATAAAAATTCATTATTTTTCGTAAATTCACTTGACTATAAAAAGAAATATTAAAATATAATTTATTAAAATTTAATATTATATATTACATAAACATTGAAAGAAGCACTTTTTGACATTGTTTGATAATGTCCTTGTCTAATACCAATTTCACTAACATCATAAACTGGACAATAAAATGATTGTACTGATACAATACCACATAAATCATCTTTTGATTTTACTTCAATGAAAACATTATCAATATTTGGTGGAAATGTAAATTTATAATAGATAGGCGTAGATGGTGAAATAGAAAACTGTTGTTCAACACCTGTTCTAAATTTTCAAAAACAATAAAAAAAAATATTAAATGAATAAATTAACGAAAAATTATCTTTTCTTACTGAAGTAAATATTCCGTTACATTATTCAATTGAATTGAATAATCAATTAAATTTGTATTTGAAGTCGAAATTTCAACAAAAACTGTACTTATATGTGGTCGAGTACGATTTACTTCATTATGTAAACAAAGTATACGTGCAACACGTGAATAAATCATTCTAATAAAAATTGACAAAATTTAGGAATTTTATATTCATATGATCCATTTTTACCCATTAGAAAATGCAAATGGAAGTGTCCATGAAACGACACCACGAGCTTGTCGAACAACAACTAAGATTGGTGCATCCTGGTTTACATTGTAGTTCATATTTGTAATAATACGAACAGCCTATAAATAAATAAGAAAAAAAAAAGATTTTTTTTCTATTTTTATATAATTTACTGTTGTTGGATTGAAAGTATATTGAATTGAATATAAATGTATAGTTGTTGAATTTATAGATCCCGTACATAATTCTCCCACTGTACAATTTTTATTAATAATCTCTGGATTAATTATAGAATCAAGAGAATTAGATGATAAATTTGCACATTTCACAAAAAACTAAAATCAAACAAAATAAAAAGAAAAATATCAAATCATTGTATTAAAATAAAATTTCAATGTTACTTACAAATAAACTTGAAATAATAATTAGATGTAAATGCATTGATAGAAACATCATTGACACAATAAAATATAAAACAGAATATTTTGTGTTTTTATATTTATTCTAAAAATGAAGATTACACGTAATATTCGTCATTTATTTTGACAAATATTTCAAGAGATAATTCTCTTCTCTTATCTCTATGAATATCATACCTGAATAATCAATTGCCAATAAGCGACATCTAATTTCTTTTAATATTTAAAATATATTTAAAATTTTAATTTTAATTCACCGAAAATATATTTATAAATTTCAATCATTTTTTTAATATACTTTAATATTACCATAATCGGGATCATGTCAATAGAAACGGTTTGTACAATGGTAGAAGAATATGGCGGATGAATTTCCTTCTTTCAAGATTAGTTATTAACTATGCAAAATAATTATTATTCAACAGCTGTAACTCCTCAAAGAGTTCCAGGAAATTTAGATATGAATCATCTATATTTAAGTCCAGCTCAACAACAAACCAATCGAACAGGATCGTTTCTTAAACGAAATGAAAAAATTGATTGGCGTCGAATTGGTATGAAAATTAAAATAAAATAATAAGAAAAAAAAACGAAATAAATCCAAAATGTACTTTTTTTAATATAGCGGCAGTTGATGTTGATCGTATTGCACGTGATATGGATTTTAATGCATTACAAGATAATCTTGAACATATAACATTATGTAATATTGATGCTGAAATTGTAAGTTTTTATTTTTAAAATAAAAAATAAAAAAATATTTAAATAAATAAAGGATTCAAGAGCTATGGATCCAAATTTTATTAAACTTTATAAACTGGCTCAATTAACAATTGAATATCTTTTGGTTTGTTTTTTGAATTTATTAAATTCTATTTATAAAATGTTTTGTCTATAGCTTTGTCAAGAGCAAATAACAACTCATTTAGCTGATTATGAACAAGTTAAAAATAAAGGTTTATATGTATGTATTTTTTATTTTTGTTCAATATAATAACATTCTTGAATAAAATAGGAACAAGATCATGCTCAGCAAGAAATTCAAAAATTAAAAGTTGAGTTACTTGAAACAAAAAAAGAATCAAAAAAACGACGAAAAATGCTTGAAACACAACAAAGAATGTTAATGGCACAAAATTCAAATTATCATACAGTATAAAATTCAATAATAAAAATTAATCTTAATTAAGAATTTTTCTATTTCGTTTTTTAGTGTCCAGTTTGTACACATGCATTTTTAAGTGCTAATTATTTACAAGCACATATGAATCGTCGTCATCCAGATTATAATCCAACAAGACGACGTGAACATGATATTGATATTGAAAAAGAAATTCAACGATTAAAAGATGAATTAAATAAAAAAGAACATGAATTACAACTTGTTCAAGTTCAAAAAGTATATACATATATAAGTGTAGCAAAGATTATTTATACAATTTCAATAGTGATAAGATTTTTTCTTATTTATGATTTTAAAAGATGTTAATTATAAATAGTTATCCCAGAACAGCGAATCTTTACTTAAAGACATTTCTATGAGAAAATTATAAATTGCAGTCTTTTTTAAGTCTGTATCATTATGAAAATAATGTATTTTTTCTATATTTTTGTTTAATAGTTATAATATTCTTGAAAAAAGAATATGTCTTACGGTAAACATAACCTACAAGGCAAGCGAAATAGTCTTATATAGTAGAAAAAAAGTTCAGTAATTAACGAATTGATAAAGAATAAATTTAAAAGACATCAATAAGATTTAAGAAGGATACCAGAGTATCCATTGTCCTACGATAATAAATTAAGAAGGCGTCACTTGTTCTTTTCTATATTTAATTACTTTACAATGAAGATGTTTTTGAAATCACGAATAACCAAAAGAGATATCATAATTGTTGAAATCTTACAAATAATTTCCGTCGACAATACATATTGTAATAAAAAAATAACTTTTTTAGAAAGTCGATGAAGAAAAAATTCAGGATCGCGATACAAATATTCGTCAACTTAAAGTAATTTTCTTTAAATTATTTAATATTATTTTTTTTTTGTTTTTCTTACAGGAAGAAAATCAAGCATTAATAACAAAAACAACAATATTAGATAATACACTTTCACAAATGAGAAATATTCATACACGATCACCTTCATCTCAACAACATGATACTGATATTTCAGAATTATTAAAAGAAAATAGAAAATTAGATTCTAAAAATAAAGAACTTGTAAGTTAAAGTACGTTATTTTATTCTTAATTAATTATTATTTATATAGGAACAATTACTTCAACTAACAGAAAAAAAGTTTAAAGAAAAAGAATCTATACAACAATATCAACAAGAAAATGAAGTTAGTGTGTCCTTATTATTATTATTACTATCTATTAATACTGATCTTTATCTATTTCAGCATTTAAAAAAAATATCAGATCTACAAGAGAAACTTAAATTACTTCAAAATTCATCAGGTGATACCAAGCGTTTATCTGAAGAATTAATTGCTTATCGAGATGTAAGTTAACAACAAAAACTACAATATTATTTTACCTAGCTTGACTAATATATACATATAGCGATATAACAATGAAAAAATACGTCGTAAGAAATTAGAAGAAGAACTTCGCGAAGCTCATAATCAATTGGAATTATTGCGAAAACAACTCCCTCGAACTGTTGATCATAAATCACCAACACGTTCAAATGATTCTTCAGTTCAAGAGCCTGTTCCATCTCGAACAACTCAAGAGCCTGTTCAAACTCGACCAACTCGACCAACTCGACCACTACAAACAACAGAAATAATTTTACCAAAATATTGTCCACATGTTGTTGAACGAATAAGAGATAATCCAAAAGTTTTAACAAAATATCGAGATGAAGCAAAAAAACAATTTCTTCAAGAACTTGAAGATTATGAAAGTTTAGGAATTGCTGAAGTAAGAAAAATTAATAAAAAATTCAAACTAAAATTTTATTCTAGACTGATACTCGTCTGACCGATTTGGATTTTCGAACAAAAATGGAACATGTTTTACGAACAAGACGTAATATTCAAGATGTAAGTCAATCTAGAATTAAAATAGTATAAATAAAATTGTTTTCTTTTAGGATTTACCTAATTTTGAACGTATTCGTGATGATATTAGTCGAACATTAGATAAACTTGTTAATGAACGGCTTAATGTTCGACATAGTATTACATCTATACGATCAACTGGTAGTAAATTAGTTACATTTAAAGATGATAATCAACAACAAAAAGATCCAACATCAATATATGACAGTACAAGAACATTTTCTATTGATCAACGTCGTCTTCCGACAACAACTACAACAACAGTTCAATCAAAATCAAAATATGATCATAGTCATCCAACAATAAATAATGATTCAGATGAAGATGTTACAATTTCAAATGCAAATGAAGATGATGACGATGAGGATACACAACCAACAAAACCAGGTGTTAAAACAGATATTCAACCATCACCAAGAAGAAATCCTCCACCATCTAAAACAACAACTGGTGTTAGTGCATTAGTTTCAACACACATAAGACCATCAACAGCAACAACTGGAGGATCAGCTATTTCTGCACTTGTTCATCAACCAATTGTTAAACCAGCATCAAAAAGAACCGATTTCAATTCTGATAGGTAATAAGAAAATATACATTAAAAATGATTGATCATTTATGTTTGTCGTTTTTATATTTTGAAGTGAAAATGAAAATGAAAGTGATAGACCAGTTTCACCAATGAAAGGACGAAATGGTATTAGTTCATTAGTTACAGCAGGTATGAGACCATCAACAACTACAACCGGAGGATCAGCTATATCTGCACTTGTTCGACAACCACTTGTTAAACCAACATCAACAACAAACAAATTTAATTCTGACAGGTAATAAGAAAATATATTAAAAGTAATTAATCTTTCGTTTTTTTTTGTGTATTTCTAAGTGAAAGTGGGAGTCCAATACCACCACATTCAACCAATATAGCAGAAAAAACACGTATTATTGAACGAAAATTATATGAAGCTAGCACCAAAGAACAGAAACCAACTAGTAATGCTATTGCACAAGGATTTAAACCATCACGAGAATCCTTTGTTACTCAAGTAAAAGAATATTTTTTTTTATTTTCTTTCTTATAAAAATCTTCATTTTTGAAATCAAGAATAATAACGATGATGATGATGATGATGATCCAAGTGAATCATTAACAACATTACATACAAATCCTCCACCAAGAACATCAAATGGTCATTTACCACAACTTTCGTATGTATTTTTTTTTCTTAGTTATTTTTAATAATGATCGATTTTGTTCTCTGATTTGCTTTTTCGAGTGTATACACACATGTAGAATTTTTGTTTTGTTTTAAAACAAATTATTTCTTTTCTAGTCCATCTTCTGTAAGAACGCAAGCACGTATGCAGGATTAAAAAAAACAGATGCTACTCCTCTTTTTCTTTTGCACTATATTTATTGAATGTGTCACCCTTATTGAACTCATTGCACAATCTTATTTAAAGACCTAAAGAGGAGAAAATCAATCAGAAATAAATTCCATTTATTTCAGATAGACACATACATATATATGTATACGAAGAATTTCTGATTTTCATCTCCACTTTAAGGTCTTAAACCAATATTTAATAGCGAGGAGTTTATTTAATAATATTTTTAAACAAAAAAATAAAGTAAGTCTTTTCTTTCTAGAGGTCGAGAATCAGTGAATAATAATCCTTTATCATCAGGTGATGTTTCTCAGCATACTTATGATTCGTAAGTAATTATTTATTTTTTTTATTAAATTTGTAAATTATCTTTATTGTTTATTAGTTTATGGAAATTACAAGCTGGCAAAGGTAAAAATTTTATTATCTTTAAAAAATACAAAAAAGAATAGTAAGAATTTTATTTTTATAGGTGCTGAACTTCGACGACCACCAACAGCTGATTCAGCTAAAACTTCTAACTTAGATTCCGATGATAATTTAGATGGAGAAGAATCCAATTAGTTTTTTTTCCCTATGTATTGCTTTACTTTGTTTTATGAATATTCATATTGGCGTGTGCGTATTCAAATATGTGTGAATAGATTTGGTAGATTTTTATAGAAGAATTTATTTAAAATAATATTTGTTTCTTTTTTTTGCATTTTTTAAATTCAGAAAAGAAAATTTTGTTTGAAAAATTTTATTGAAAGTATTTCTTTAATTAGATAGATAAATGGCATTAGAATATAATTTGGAAATCAAAACTCCTAATTCAAAAGTAACTGTAATTGGAAGTAATCCAACAAAACGTGAATTAGTACTTGGTTTTGAAGATGGATCTGTACAAACATTTGATCCTGAAACAGGTTGAATTAAACTATTAATTCATTCATTTTTTTTATAAAGATTTTCGGTTTTAGGTGAACTGATTCAACATTGTTATAAGCATAGAGGATGGGTTACTGCATTATGTGCATTTCCTGAAGCTCGATCTTTTTTTTCAAGTGGAAATGATTCAACAGTTGTGACATATCATGGTTAAATTCTTCTTTTTTTGTCTATTTAGATAATTTTAATCTATTCTATTTCTTTTTTCTTTGTAGCGATTGGTACTGTTGTTGATAAACTTAATATTGGTTCTGTAGCTTATTCAATTTGTTTTCATTCACGTTTAAAACAAGTTATTTTTGGTATACCAGAAGGTAAATTAATAATATTATTATAATTTAGTATTTATATAATTAATATTTTTTAAAAAAATATTTCAAAGGTATTCAATTTCATGCATATGAATTAGATAATGTATCAGGTCAAATAATTCGATATGAACCATTGTATATAATATGTGAACATGAAGATATAACTACATGTGTATTAATGCTTGATAAATTATATTCAGTTGGTTTTGATGGTAAATTAATTATTTACGATTGTCCATATGGTAGTTCACCAGCTGTTGCAAAAAAATTAGATCGTGCACATGATGCGGGAATAACATGTTTAATAGCACAAAAAAATTCTATTGATAATAATGAATGGTTAATGACAGGTTCATTTGATAAAACAGCAAAAGTATGGAGTCTTGATGGGAAACCTATTTTTAAATTTACGGATTTTACACAACCTGTAACAGGTTTAACTTATGTTCATACAACAAAAACAGTTTGGATCGGTATAAAATATGCTGTCAATAAATTATTAATTAGTTTATATGTTTTTTTTTAGCTGCTGGTAATAGTTTTGCTCATGTATATGATCCAAAAAATGGTGAAAATGTGTCAAGTTTTATTGGTAAATTATTTCATTTTTGCAATATAAAAAAAAATTTATCTATTTATTTTTTTTAAAGATACATTTCTCAATGTTGAAGATACTGAACTTCGTTATAGTTATTTTCTTATGCTTCTTCGATACATACCAGAATTAAATATTCTTATAGCTTCAACTAATCTTAAACAATGTCTTGGTTGGCGTTATAATAAAAAGTAATTCATAAAAATTTTATTTTATTTCTTTTTATTAATTTCTTTTTTTCATTTTAATGTAGTGGTTGCATATCATGTTTAAAAGTAAAATCACCATTAGAAAGTGTATGTTATACAAAAAAGTCACCAATATTAGTAAGAAAAAAATATATATACAAATTTAATCTGCATGTTGATTATAATTCTTTTTTTTCTTATTACGATTACTTAATTAGATGTTTACAGGAGATTCCGAAGGTGAGATTAGTAGCTATCTAAAATATATACTTTGTGTGTTTTGGTTATGTTTGTTGTTAAACACTAAACGAATGATATCACGGGGTAGCACATAATAAATGATTCAAAATAATTCCTCTATTTAGAACGATTTTCAACAAATTACAGACTTTATTTTAGATTCATTCGTTAGAGAATTTTCCTGCTCTACAAAACTACTGTCTTTGCTTTTCAAATAATCTCTATTTTATAGTACATAATTTAAGACATGAATACCTACTCAATCGTCTAACTGTACCAATCAAAAAGCTCTGATAGGCCGCTTTCTGGTACAATGACATTATTATTGTTCTTTTTTTTCGACATAATATAGTGACAATACTTTTCAACTTAGTAATCTTACCCTTTCATTCAAAATTAAATTCTACATCTGGTGGTACAAGAATAAACATGCCATTGAATAAGTTTTGTCTGAAAAATATGACTTTCCAAAGTGTGTCGTAGAATATTACTACGTGTTGATTCAGAGCCTTTTTCTTTTGAACAACAACACTGGAAACCCTGAAAAAGTTATAGAAGCAGAGATTACGAAATTATCTATACATTGATGCGAAATACTTTACTTTCGGCATTGTTTCTTATTAGCAAAAGCTTACACAAATCATTAGATGCCTGCAGAAAATCGAAAATTGTAGTTACACAGTTGAGTAGATGTTCATATTTTAAATTTAATATCAATAAAATAAAAGTTATTTGAACAATAACGTCAATAGTTTTGGAGAACAGAAAGTTTTCTTTCAAACAGACATAAAATAAAGTCTCTGATTTGTTGAAAAATGTTCTAACTAAAGAAAAACATTTTGTACCATTTATTATGCATTTTCCATTAATATAACTTATTGAATTAACTTATTTCTTTTTTTTTAATTTTTATTCAAATAGGTAATGTATTTAAATGGGAACAGATGCAATCAAATCAAATAATGTATTCAAGTGAACGTTTACTTAAATTTGAAGGTAAAAAGAATTTAAGTGATCTAATGGTACAAGCTATATCATTGGGAGATACAAAAACTGATAATAATGACAATAATAATAAAGAATCATCAACAAAATCCAAACGAATACAATCTGCTAATCGTATTAAAACAGTTGATGAACGTTTACCAGCATATTATGTACGTTCACGTTCTGCAGCTAAAATACGTGAAAGAGAACGTGGTATTGGTGGATTTGTATCACAATATGCTCATTTACAAAAAAAAAGATGATTCAAATACATTAAGTAATATAACAAAAACAGCAACAGGAAAATCAATTCTACGACTATTATTTGTGGAAAAATTTGATTTAATTATAGCAGCTAGTGAAGATAAAAATATTTATGTTTGGGGTTTTGATTTAGAAGCATTAAAAGCCTTAACTACATTACGTGATCAACCTGGTAATCTTAATAATATTCAAGAAGGTATTGATAGATTTTTTTTTAAATATTTTCAAAATTTTTATGTTTTATAAAGAAGGTGCTGAAGTTGCAAATCGTGTGGTTGGTTTTACACTACGTAAAGTATTTAGTGAACATAATAATCTTGTTACTTCATTAGCACTTGTTGATGATGTTGAATCGTTTGGTGGTGTTTATTTACTCAGTGCTGGATGGGATAGACGTATATGTATTTGGGATTTAACTTATATGACTCTTTTTACAGTATTTAATAATTCAAATCCATCAAATATTGATGATGCTGAAATGGCATCGAATGGAAATATTCATAGTATGGATTATAGTCCATATTTAAAATATTTTGCATATGCTTCAAGTGATATGTGTGTTTATGTTAGAAAATTTGCAACACGAGGTTCTGACATGCAACTTATGTATATACTTCAAACAAAAATTGATTCTGAAGTAACATGTATTAAATGGAATTTTATAACAAATCAATGGGTTACTGGAATGGAAAATGGAGAAATTCGCATATGGGTAATTCATATATTTTTTTTAATTCAATCGTATTAAAATGTCATTTTTTTTAAAGGAAACAAATGGAGAATTTAAACAAGCAATTAATGTTCGAGGAAGTGTATATACAATTGCTATTGATGACGTACAAAAAGCACTTTTAATTGGAACTCAAGATACATTAAAAGTATTTGATATGGAAGAATATACATGTGTACAAACGAATGATGGACATACAGATGTTATTCGGTATAAAAATATTAATATAAAAAATAATTTTTATTATTCTTATTTCTATTTTAAAGAGATATTTTATTTATTCCGGAAAGAAATCAATATATAACGGTATCACTTGATCGTACAATGCGTATATGGAATGCTTGGTCACCTGAACCATTTCGAAAAAAAGTAGCTGATGTTGATCCTAAAATAAAATTTTCTGAAGATCTTTGGGAACAAATTCGTAATTGTGTAAAAAATTCCATTGAAGTTGAAGATGCAAATAGTATTGTTGAGAAATATTTTCAAAGACAACATGAACAAAAACGTTTATCAATTAATGATGATCATCAACAATCACGACAAGTATCATTTACTAATCCATGAACAGTTCTTTTTTTATTATTTTATTTTCTTTTGATTTTATGAGAGCTCAGGATAATATTTCGTTTTTTATTTCACTAGTATTTTGATATTGTGCAGCGCACTTTAAACAAAAAAAAATCATTTTTTTTATAGATTAAATATGTCTCAAGCACATTATGAAGCTGTTCGTTTGTCATCTGAACGTCCATATACAATGGGTAGTTCAAGAAAATGTTTATTACCATTTCGAATGAGACGAACACAAACATCGCCTGAGATAAAAATTTCACATCGATTTTCTCATCCAAACGAAGAAGTTATTCAACAAGTTACTCATAATCATATTCTTAGTAAGCAACAAATACGAATATTATTTTTGTATACATACAACTAACTTGTTTGAATAATAATAAAAAAATTTTATTCAATAATTTTAGAAAAAAAGAAATAAATTATTTTAAGGTAGGTTGTTCTTTTTTTCTAAATGTACATTTTGATTGAAGGAAAAGATGACACTTTTGCTCTTTAAATATGATTTTGCACTTTATGATCACATTATTCAATTATTTAAATCAATTTTAATCAGCAATTATCTTTATTACATAGAATTTCTTTTCTATTTTTTGTACAGCGATTGGTGATCGTCTATTAACACAAATGAAACGTAATAATGAACGACGAATTCAACAAACTTATAAACAATTAGTCGAAATTGAACAAAACCGAATGGAAAATGAATATCAACAGAAAACTGATGAAATGACACGAAAATGGAAAGCACAATTAGAGGAAGAAAAATTCAAATTACACAAGGTTAGTTTTTATATATCTGAAAGAAAACATTTGATCGAGAAGATTTTTCTTAATAGGACTTTGATGACGTTTTAGCTAATATGGAATATACACGTCGAGAAAGAAATCGACAAGATGAACAAGTATTAATACAGCGAATGAAAAATGAATGCGATCAAGCATTGGAAAAACAATGGAAATTGGCTAATGAACAACTTTCTCTTGTAATTCAATAAATAGATTGTTTTATAATTGATTTTTTTTTATTAATTCAGGCAGTAAAACAGGCAGAAAATCGATTGCGTGCATTACTCGAACTCAAATACCTTGAAGAAAAAGAGCAATTTGCTCAAGAATTAATAACAAAAAAAGACGTAGGAAAAATTACGTTAATTTTAGAATTTAAATGTTGGTTTTTGAATAGACTGAATATTCTAAACGAGAATTAAAAGCACTTGAAAAAATGAAAATTGAATTAACAAAAGAACATAACCAAGATATGGAAATACTGAACGAACAACATGCCAAACAAATATCAGATTTGAATAATAAGTAAGAATATTTATTTTATATTTCAGTCAAATATTATTTGTATTTTAGATTAAAATTAACTGAAGACCGTTTTCGTCGAGAATTTTCAACACGTGCTCGACTTGAAAGTGATTTCCGAGTTTGTATTAATATAACACCATATATTATAAGTTCATATGTTCTTTTGTTTCATAGCTACTTCAAACTGATTATAAACGTTTTATGGATAATAGTAATGTTTTTCATTCTGATTATATGCTTAAATTGTATCATATCGGTGAACAAATTGGAGATGCAAAATTTGAACAAGTACTTGATCGAATATTAGCCGAAACAAATATTCAACATGTTCCACCAAAAATAGTCAAAACTCAAAATCATAAATCTAAACATCCATTAAAATTACGCGATACATGAAAACTGTGAATATTGAACAATATTTTTTGTATTTTTATCTTTTTTTAAATATTTTGCACAATAGTTTAATAGCCTTATGATTGAAATATCAGTTGATTATAAATAGTATTGATCAATACGTTTTTCTTGTCTCTTTTCTCAACACATATTTTTCGAAACCAAAACTGTGTTCATTCAAGTGTTATACTTAAAACTATAATACATATATTTAAGATTGATTATGAAAAATGGCTGATTTATAAATATTTAAATTATATAATTTTTAATGATTGTTTTTCTTTTTTGAAAATTCGAAAGGTGATTTACAGTATTCATTATTCATTACTATAAATAGTTATTCATGACATAAAAATCAAGTAAAATAATATATGAATTAACAAAATTGCTTATGACAGAAGTATGATTTAGATGATCTGTTTAATATTGATTTATATACTAAGCGGAATTGAGGATGAGAAGTATGACAGTGGAGGATGTATTACATTAAAGCTTATAGATCAAGATCAACATCAGGTTATGATCAAATTAAGATTAATTTATGATAATGCTGTCATAAAAAAACTCAACATCATCTAAATTCATAGCCATTAGAATAATATGGCTCAAATAAATTTGATT
>JAJEKB010000457.1:56006-124718 GCA_022393335.1 Macrotrachela quadricornifera
ATATAATAAAAGCTAGTAAGAAGATACATATGGAATCAAGAAATATAATTCAATTTTTACTGACTATAAAGAAATTTACTTGTATACAATATTATTTGAACTAAATGGAACAATAGATAATCTGGCAATCGAGAAAGGCTGACTCTGCTTATGACCTTTATAAATAGCACTAAGTAATCTGAATGGATATGAATTATAATCGAAAAAGATTTATTTCAAAAATAAAATGTGATTAAAACGATTGAACTGACTCTTTACGACGGGCTGTCTTTGCAGAAGAAAATTTGATAATTCATATAAAAATTGCTGCAAAGATTCAATATCAGAATCAAAAAGCTTTTAGCTGACTTCTAAAGAAACCAGCTTATGTTATTTAATTATTCTAAAATTCCTGTGTAAGAGACAGCTGGTCGTAAAAATTTAAGAAAATGTCATTTATAAATTGATTTAATTGTCTATATAAATAGTTTGATATAATGATGGCGATTCAATTGTTAAAATACTAGCCAAAGTTAATTGTTGTTTATTTTTTAGACGAGATTGAACATTATCTAAGATAACTAATTTGTTCTCATCAAGATAAACACGATAAATAAAGTAGGTTTTGTTGTATTTTAAAATAGCTTCAATTTGATTAATCGATAATGGAAATGAGTTTTGATTGTATGTTCGTGTTGTTTTTACTTCAATATAATGTTTTTTGCCATCGATGATTAATAGAATATCGTGAGGTTGATGAGATTCCCTATATCGATTTTCCCATTTGATAGAAACTGAATTTAAATTATAACGATATTGATTTCTCAAATACTCATAAACAATTTGTTCACCAATCCTGCCTGTAATTAAATCTGAATCTTCATTCGTTCCAAATCTACTCAATGAATTATTTATTAACATTGAACTTGATGATATTGATGATATATCAATTAGTTCAATATTGTTCACTTGTTCATCATTTGAGTCGATTCTCTCGAATGATAATGATTTATTCAGTTTACCCATTGTTGTATCTGTTTTCTTAGTTAATTCTGTAGTAGAATCTGAAGAAAATTTTATTCTCGATACTAATCAATCATAAAATAATTACCGTAAAAGAAGTTTTGAATATGATACGGGAAACCTTGATATTCACGTTGTATTCCGAACGAAGAATCGGTAATATTCTGTTGCTTCTGTGGTTGAGGAATATAAGTTTCAACAAATTGTGATTCAATTACGCTTCTATCAACACTGGCCTTTTTGTTATCAATAGTAGAAGTAGATTGATAGGATACGGTTGGCGCTGCTGCAAGAAACTTGATCATTTCAGCAACTTCTGTAAATGAAGATAATAGAAAGCAGAATTTAATAGCAAGTAACCTGGTTTTATTGATGATTTTGAGGAAACTGTATCATTATTTGTTGGTAAATCTATTGAATTCATTCCAAAATATTTGATAATTTCTTCTTTTTTTGCCTCTAATAAAACTCTAAGCTGATTTTCAAATTTTTGTATACTTAACAGCTGACATAAATAATTCGGTAGGACCATAAGTGTGAATGAACTGTTCCAAGGACGAACTATGTAAAGTTTTCGAAGAACAGTATCTAAATGTACATTTGTTAGTCGAACAAATGTCGCATTGTGAAATAACTTCAAACGATCTGATTCAATGAAATGAATTTGTTGAATATTTTCATCGATTGATGAAATTACATCTGAAGAAAAAGAGACAGATTTCAGCCAATTCTTTAAATATGGTAGAATTTCAATTAATTTTGTTCGAAACTGTACAGCATCAGAAGAACCTTGATCAACAAGTTTTAAATCTTCTATATTAATCTGTTTAATATTAAACAAATCCAAGAGTTTTTGCAAATTTGGATGATGCCTATTTATGAAATCAAGTTTGAGACAGGGAATAGAATCCTTCAAACTGCTATTTCCTCCCATATAAAAAGATAAAGTATTGGCTAATTTCCATTGATTATTTTCCGTTAGAAGATATGTTATGTTTCCTCGTATTTCTATTTTGGTTCGTTCATCGGCTGGCCATGAATATATTTCTTGTAATATGTAAGAATAGATCTTTTGTATTCGATCAAGATTATCTGGTAGATTTTTTTCATCAAGACGAATTTTATCAAGTAAATCGAGATAATCATTAGGTGAAAGTTTTGTCTTAAAATTAAAAATACGATGCCAACTTGTTTTTTCTTGGGTTAATGGAATCAAAGGAAAAGGCATATATGTACTGCATAATTCTTTGATTTCCTTAGTTTCTACAAATATATTATCTGAAGATTCAGATTTATTTAATGTTGTTGGTATACATTTCATATTTCTGGCAAACCATTCTACATAGTTGGGAAAATCTGTGAATGTTCCATTAGTTGCAGCTGGCATCTGAGAGTAACCCCAATATATTTTCGTATTTTGTATTAATTTTTCAGGTTTAATGTTTTTAATTACATATGACCAAAAGTGTTTTGCAAATTCATAATCATCTATTAGCAAAAAAGATTGATTTATTCTTCCGAAATCAACAAAAAGTTTTACCTTTTGTATGTTCTAAAAATGTGATTGATATTATTCCAGAGAACGCGTCGACTTTATGCTGACCATTAGGTGACACTCTCAATAGATAATCTTGATGAAGTCCTTGTTGAGTTGCCTCATCAATAGTTAGCTTTTGTTTGTATTCGATAGGTTGAACTTCTTCTTGAACACCCAACATACCGAAAAAATATCGCCATTCAGCTAAATCTTCATTTTCGAATCTGTGCGCATTACTTGATACGTACACAAACGATAAAAATTTATGTTCTTTTGTTTTCAAATATTCTTCAAGTGATAATCGCGGTTTATACTCATTAGAGAAAAAACATTGTTCAGCTGGTATTAATGTTTTACCTGTTGTTAATAATTTTAGTTTTTTTAATTGATCAAATTCTTTTTTGCCAATATTGTTCTTTTTGAATAATATAAATAACATTTTTATTGTTTTTATAGCATTTTGTGGTGTAATATAAGTTGATACATTTGGAATAATTGTTTTATTTATATATGCTAAATCGGTTCTTTCAGTAACACCCAATTTTTCTAACCATTGTTTTAATTGTTTTGACGCTGTTTCATTTAGCCAATCGGAGATTATATCATTAACAAATAAATCATTCGAATCAGTTGTGCTATTATTACTAATTATTTCATCTGGGAAATAAATATCTTTGCATAATCTTAAATGATGATTTTGATCCATTACGAATGGAATATCTTCAATGTGTATTTCAATGTCAGAGGCTTTGCTAAACTTTGTATAAAAATATTCAATCAATTGTTTATTCTGTTCGAGCGAATGCATTTTAAGAAATATATCGGATTTAAACATTTTAATACAATCATGCCAAGTAAATTGTCTGACACCGATTCGATGTAGATTTAAATCATAGTCAATAAACGGATGATCAGCACATTGAAAATGACTATCTTTGTAGTAATTAATAACATATTGTCGCATTGAATCAATATTAATAAAGGATGATTGCTCTGATAATGATGTCGAATCCATGATCACTTCGCTAACCTTAAAAGAATGCCTTTATTAGAAATATTATCATAAGCAGAACATGACTCATCGGTCTATGATCATCAGTACTTTTATCTTACTTTTAATAATTCTTTTCTTTTGTTGAAAATAAATCTACAAGATTTAAGAGATATTTGAAACGATTCATTAAATCGTTTCGATAAAATATTGTTTGTTAAATTTAGTTCTGATGGAATAAGTCGATAAGCTTCAAAATAAAACTTGTCATCTGTTACCAACTCTTTTATCCATTGAAATATTTCACTTCCTATTCTTTCAAATAACCATTGATTCCAAATGGAATCTAAATATACAAATAAAATTATATTTTCGTACATAAATATTTACCTATATGGATCTGCTCTCGATTTGCATTGATTAAAAAATTAGCATTGATCAACACAGGAAATTTGTATTCAAGAATCTTTGTTGGTAGATAAGAAAAAAGGATCGATTCTTGATCACACAAGTTATCTATACCACCGGGATCTATAATTATTTCATTCTGATCAATTATTTGTTCTCTATATTTCGCAGCGAAAAACATTTCTGTTTTTTTTACATAAATCAATTTTTCTGGTACTTTGGGATCTTTGGTCAATTCTGCTCGTATTGTATTTGGAACATCTAATTCAAGACGTTTGATAATCCATTGTGAAACAATCGTTTCATTAAAATAAACTTTCTTCAAACCATAATTTGAATCTCGAGATATTCTAATCGTATTAACTGTTTCTGTGCGAAATGTCATTTCGAATATATCTCTTAGAAAAATAAACATATGCGGCTGTTGTTTTAATTGATCAATAGCGAGACGAATCTCTTCAATATTACTTAATAGAATGATATTCGCAACATGGATTTGGTTTTGAATCGAATTAAGAAAATTTCTTATAGGAATTAGAACCTCATTTTCATTAGTCCATATTGGATTAATTTGCCATGGATAAATAAATTTTCGATCATTTTGTTTCTCCCATGTTTGTTGATCACTTGTTCCCCATTGTTTGTTCCATTTTATTTGATGAGAGGAATCAAATCGAAAAAAATCCCCATTAGAATATATCAGAATATTATCTGATTTGCCAAAGACAGCTTTAAATCCTAAACCTTTATAACCTGTTTTACCTAAATCTTTTGTTTTTGTTCCATTATTAATACCACATAAACCTTGTAAATCTCTTTCATCAAAAGGTTTTCCTAAACAAAAATATCAAAACTATTACAAAAAATGATTTAATCAGTTCTGTTGAGATGAACAAATGAAATTTGACAGTTACAGTAATACTATAAGAATTCATGTTTTGAAGCAAGCAGTAGAAATGTTTTACTGAAACCTTAACTTGAAAGCTGAGGAAGACTAGTATCAAATTTATATAGTAAACAGAATTTATTTTTTAAAGTCATATGTAAATTCAAGGCATCCACTAAGCGCATGCATGGATTATATAATAAAAGCGACACGCGATGACTGTCTACGAAGAAAAAGCAAAAAGGAATAAATCCAAACAATGTCTTGACATGGTATTTTTTAGAGTGTTTCAAGGTAAATATGCTTTACACGGCAAATATAATTGTATGTCACTACATCTTTTTACCGACTTGTATAGTTCAAGACACAATGACAACGGCGTTAATCTACTATGTTCTTCTGATAATAAAATACTTTTCTTTATATAAAAACAACAAATTAAAAGTTTATCAGTAAAATAAACGAGATTTATTACCATCATGAGCAATAATTAAATATTTGTCCATAATTGCAAGTGTAACATTTTTTGCTTGAGCATCATCTGCATTTTGTATCAATTCATAAATAAATCGTATATTATCTGTATATAAATCATTTGATAAAGTTTTTAATGACTCAGATTGATTTATTACTTGTTCCGGAAATTTGTAGTCTATATTTTTCGAAGAGAGTTTTTCAATGCATTGTCTTAAACTTGTTTTCTTCAATGCCATTTCTAAAATACGATTAATTCAAATTGATTAAAATCGTTGTATTTTTATGATTATTCGCCGTTTTAGAAATCTAAAAATATTCTATCATAGTGTTACATATGATGCAGTCTTTACTAACTTATTTTAGGTGGTTCTTTTCATAAAAAAGACACAAGATAGAATAAGGAATACTGCATATCTTTTTACTAAAAACATAAAATGACAGAACGGAGAAACGTCTGCGTTTCATATGTAACAATGCGTTGTAAATTCATCGACTAGTATTTTTTACTCAACAGAAAAATATTATCAAGGGTTGCGGCCTCTCCTATTATAAGCGTCGGTGAAAACAAATAGAAACAATTTTTTCTTTCCATTTCTCATAATAAAAGAATAGGTAAAATGTATGGTGACCGGTCAACTCGTCGCAATCTATTCGTTGCAATCAATAATTCAAACTTTTTAATTGAATTCTTTCACATGTTTGGTGGTGAAAAATGAAATCTTTTCCATGAATTTTGCCTTGAAACAAGGGGGGAAAAGCGGATTTTTTGGGATTTAAATCCGAAAAATCTTTTCTGTATTTGAAATCCCAAATCCGCTGTTTCCCTCTTGTGAAAGACTCTGATGAGGTTGACATCCAACGTATTAAACAAATATTGATAGTTTATTAATGTTAATGAATTGCTCAATGACACAACTAATACATTTTCAGTTATTTTTCTCACTGGAAGCACTCTTATTGATAAAGCTTTTCTAAAATAATGTCGGTTTTTTCATTGCTTACAGCTATCAAAAAAAATAGGTGACTTTCAAGCATATTGACTAAATAAAGATCATTAAATCTGCATCTCAATGTGTAATAGACAAGACATCCTTCTTTGAAAGATGAATTTGCATTAATAAACTATTTTACTTTTACAGATATGTATTTCAGTAGTTTGTTTGAAAATTTTGATCAAGACAATTTATTTTAATCTATTAGGTTGTCAACAAAGTTCTTGCGTTTTTTAAGAAAAAATTCTAGAACATTCGAGAAAGTTCTAAAAGTTTCCATATTAAGGGTATATAAAGGGAGGATGAATGTCTTCCGAATGATAATAAAATCATCGATATGGATGTCGCTAGTGAACTGAAAATAGATCTTTCTCGTAGAGAGATTCGGGTGCTTTTACTTCATGAATTCCGTCTTGGTCACAAAGCAACGGAAGCAGCCAACAACATATGCAGCACGATGGGGGAG
Source organism: Macrotrachela quadricornifera (assembly GCA_022393335.1). Lineage (NCBI taxonomy): Eukaryota > Metazoa > Rotifera > Eurotatoria > Philodinida > Philodinidae > Macrotrachela > Macrotrachela quadricornifera. Next base: position 62,766 of record JAJEKB010000457.1, read on the forward strand.
GATGTACTCTCTACTCGTACGGCACAACATTGATTCAATCGGTTTAAGAATGGTAACTTGGAACTCGACGATTTACCTCGCTCCGGTAGACCACTGAAACTGGATGTTGATCTCTTAACACATCTTATCGAAGAAGATCCTCGATTGACTTTACGGTGTTTAGCAGAGCAGCTTGGGTGCTCTCATACTACAATGGAAAAACATCTGATCGAATTAGGCAAGACATGGAGATATGGAGTTTGGATACCTCACGAATTATCACCACATCAGCTTCAACTTAGAGTTGATGCTTGTATGGATTTAATGACAACTCATCGTAATTATCAATGGCTCCGCAATCTTATTACTGGTGATGAGAAGTGGGTGTTATACATTAACTACACGCACAGACGCCAATGGTTGGGTGCTGGTCAAACAGGCGTAGCAACGCCTAAGACTGATCCGCACTCTAAGAAGGTGATGCTGAGCGTCTGGTGGGGAGTCAATGGAATTATTCACTGGGAAATTCTTCCAAATGGTTGTACCATCACTGCTGATCTATACTGTCAACAATTAGATCGAGTTGCTGAAAAACTCAAGGGGAAGCAGGATCGAATTTATTATTTGCATGATAATGCGAGACCCCATGTTGCAAAGTCGACCTGCCAAAAATTATTGAATCTCGGATGGATTACTATTCCTCATTCACCTTATTCTCCTGACTTGGCTCCAACGGATTACCATTTGTTTCGTTCTCTTTCTCATCATTTGCGTGAGAAAAAGTTCGACGACGAGAACGACTTGAAAATGGATATCGCCAACTTTTTTGGTCAAAAGTCACAGGACTTCTACGAACGCGGGATCCTATCTTTGCCCGAACGTTGGCGACAAGTCATAGATAGTAGTGGTGCATATATAATTGAAAGTTAGTTGTATTGTTAGAGTTTAAAAATAAAAATAAAATTTTTGAAAAAAACGCAAAAACTTTGTTGACAACCTAAAACTATTATTGTAATAGATAGTTCTTTGTTAAATACCTGCTTTACAATGGACTATGCCGCTAGATCTTACTGCTTTCTTTCAATAGTATAATAGTGATATACGATACATTTTATGAAGTAGAAGAATGTAACATAGTCGTATACAAGAAAAATTACAGTTCTCCCTAGTTGGTGCTCAGTATAACTATTGAAAAGTCAGTTCTAAAAAAAATGACGCTTGTATCTGTTTCGAGCCATAGAAAAAAGATCGTAAAAAATTTGTGCAAATTTTTTTGACTGCAGTTGTATATAAAAGTATCACTACAAGTAATATTTTTTTTCGTTTTAAAATCTTCAAATTGAATGAATCAATAAAATTTATAATGGATATTTTCAAGAAAATGTTTTATATTGTAAATATTCGGTAGTTCATGCACAATGGTTACTTATATGACAAAATATTTCAAGCAAGAGAAGTTAATGATTATTAAATTTTTATATAATTAAAATAATGATTTAAATTCACGATCGACATAGAAAATATTTATTGTATTACTTTTTTTTATCTTATCTTGGGTTTCATAATAAACCAATCATTGAGTAAATAATAATAAAATGACCGAAAAGATGTGAAAGATATATTAGAAGATGATTGTTTAATATTTAAAAAAGTCTTTGAAGAAGGATTTTCACTGCATGGAATGTTAAGAATTGTGTAACTGTCAAAGACTTATTTAATTGATTATTTTCTAAATTCAATTTATTTGTTTTTTCATGAGATGGAATAAAAATCACGTTATTTAATTTTAAATTTATAAATTTTAAAAGAAAACAGGACAAAATATTCGTTAATTCAATAGCATAGTTTATTCGTTACTGCAAGAAACAAAGCAATGTATCATTATTTCTTCTCTGAAAATTTTGTTTATAAATCTAAAAGAAAACTGTTCTCTTTGCAATGAGAATTTTTATACAATACAACTAAAAAACCTGATCCGATATTTTATCTTTAAAAAAACTCTTATATGCAATTTGATATTGAATTCATTCAATGGTTCATATTTCCTATTAGTGAAAATAAAAGAAAATAAATAAATTCTCGACTAAGTCAACTTGTTTAATATAGAAAAGAAATCAAGATAATCTTCTTCAAAGTTTATTGTTGAATTAATAACAAGTAATTTTATGAAGATTTATGAGTAATTCTTTAGCTTATTTTCAAATATTCAATATATACTCACGTTGATCAAATGATTGCAGATATCTATTATATATGATCGAAACGTAATAAACTATTTTTTATAAAATTGATTTAATAATGATTATAAATATTGATATAAAAATATTTTATCATAAATATGATTTCTAATTAATACATTGAAAAAATTTCATTCCCATATATGAATTTGAAATTTTGAAAGAATAATTATTAATCACATAATTGAATTTTTCATTAGTTTATCAATAATGTTATCTTTCTTTGGAGAAACATTTTCTTTTTTTTTTGTACAATATCATCAATGTGTACATCGTGTATCTCCCTATTAGTTGAAAAGAAAGGAAAAAAAATGTGTGTATGTTACATTATATTTCGTACATGCATATTTTTTATAAGGTCGTTGAAAAAAAATATTACTTGGTTAATGGAGCATGACAATAAATAAATGGTAAAAAGAATGTGATATTTCACTATAGCAAAAAAAAACAAGCTTTTAAAAATAACGTATTCGGTTTAATATCAATACAATATTTTATCAGGTAATAATGAAGAAAAAAAACCTGAGACAAGAGAGCCACCTTATTATTTTCATTTGAAAAAAATGTTTTTTGAACATCATAAACTAAGTTAATTGAGCACCAAATTAACTATGTGTGAAGTCAGTATGAATAAATGCGATTTCTTTTTACAAGAAAGAGCAACAAAAAGGTGTAAATATATTGAAGAAGGTCAGTTTATAAAAAAAGGCATCTATTAGTATGTTGATGATGAGCGTACGGTGGTCAGGGGTAAGAATGTGAACGCGAAGTGATAGTGATGACCAGCGTCAGCTTAAAAATAACTTCAAAACTGTCACGATTAGAACGTTTTTTTATTAGATATAGTTTATAGGAGCACATTTTTTTGCTGCATATGTATTTTTTAATTTAGTTCTCAACTGTGTTATTTTTTTTATGCTCTTTTTATATATTGACATGACATGATCAAGCATTGTAGAATTTTAGTTTCTTACATTGTGACACTTATCTCATCTGAATAATAATATCAAAATATTTGGAATTTTCATCATAGATAGAGGCTGTTTAGAACTAGTACCAGTGGAAATTTCATTGATTTTAATTTAGTCAGAGCCAAATTAGGTGAAATATACTGATTGTTACGAAATTTCCAAAAATGAATTTTGTTTTAGAATTAAATGAAGGTTTAACATGTTACAATAGAATAAATCGACAGATAAATAAATGTCTTGTACAAAAGGTGTTCAGTTGTTCATCAGCTTTCAAAATATCAGATTATTTCTGAATAATCATAAGTATATCTAATAGAAAGGTGAAAATATCAGCCGTTACCAAAAATTATCCTACTTCCGATACTAATGAAATTTTGCTGCACAGCACCGTAAGAAAATTAATACAAAATTTAGATTAAACCATAACCAAAATGAACATATTAAATAGAGCACATCATGTCCTATCTACATATACTGTTTTTGTTTTAAAAATCACTGAAATACGTGAGCAAAACAAACTATGTGTGATTTTCGTTACGAAATTTCATTCAACATGTAAATACAATACTGTGAAAAACTATAGAATCACTATGTTAAGTTTAAATTTTGGTTTATCCTTTCTTAACTTGAATTGTGGAATAAAAGAGAAATTCTACTGGTATATGTGTTCGAATAGGCTCTAGTGGAATATTATGTCAAATCTATAGATCAGTAGAATAATTATCACGAAAACTTTGCAAAACGATTTACACTTGAAATAAAAATAGTATATTAGTAATCAAGCAAAAATGGCTTGAAAATACCAGCTCAGTTGAGGAATCAGGCTGGAATATTCGAAATATAAATGAGATTATTTCTTTGACGATAGATTCAGAAAGAGTAGATATTTTTGTACAAAATGAGACGTTTTGATATTCAATGCACAGTTTCCTTTCCAACTTAGATACGCTATCAATCATAATAGATGACAATGAGATCCAAATCAGTCCTATAAAAATCAACGATGATTAAAAATACTATGACTTAAAGTCGTTTTTAGTGAGTCTCCTTGATTCTGTAGAATTTCAAGTGGTATTTTTTGATTTGTAACCCATTTATTTTTCAGTGAAATCATATGAGCTACACGAAGTCATGGAGCTTATCGACATGCGAAAACTGTATTTCTATTTTTATTTTTGATACCGTGTCTAAGTTTGAAATGGAACTGTGTATTAAAAATCAGAACATCTCATTTTGTACAAAAATATCTACTCTTTTTGAATCTATCGTCAAAAAGCTAGGTGATATTTTCAAACCAGTTTTAATTGATTACTAACATGCTATTTTCATTTCAAGCATAAATTGTTTTTCAAAGTTTTCGGGATAACTCTATTGATTTATAAGACTTACAATTTTATAATCAAATTCCTTTTTGATCCGAAAGTAATCAGAATTCAAAGCTGATTCTATTACTTTTCACAGCCCAAAACCAACCAATTTCAATAAATCTTGAATGTCTCAAATCAAAACATAGTAGTCAAGGATTTAACATAATATTCCACTAGAGCCTATTCGAGCACATATACCGGAGTTTCTCTTTTATTCAACAATTTAAGTTAGTAAAAAATAAGCTGAAACTTAAATTTAACATAGTGACTCCATGATTTTTCACAGTACTATAATTTAGGAACATATAATCTAATAGTTATATGAAGATTTTATGCTGAAGAAACAAGTTGCCTTCTATAAATTATTGTTTGATTGAAGAATTATTCTGTTGTCTATCAAATCTTTTCAAAGACGTGTTTCACCAATATCGTTGACCTAGATTATCGAATTAATTACTCTTAAGTAAGATTTTATATGTTTAAAGCAATTAAGGTTGCACAGAAATAGAAATGCTTCTGTTTCACACATTATTGATAATACTCTTTCCAAGATTAGACATAGTTCTCTTTCATTTTAAGTCCGAATTCTACTTATCTGTAGGTGACCATTACATAGTCATGCCAATATAACTAATTAGATGCTCAATTATCCTTGTATTGGATGTTCAAAATGGAATTTGTTGATTTTTATCTTACGATAGTATAATTTGTTTCTATTATTTAGCTTCACAACACTTACATCTTAATAAATAATATGCATAAATTAAAAAACAAGATAGGTGGTATTTTTAGCGGTAAGAAGAACAAAGAACCATCGTTATTTTCTAAAAATACTAGTGGAAGCACAAAACCATTACGCCGTGTAAATATTCGTCCGGTTCAAAACTTCTTACTGATTTGGCTCGACAGCAGTATTGATGGAGTTAATGGTAGCGATTATATCAATACAATATCCAAATTACGTGAAATTGTGAATACCGTACGTACATTCACCACAATGGATGAATGTATTAACTTCATTAGTAGCATTGAAAACGAGAAGATATTCATAATTTCGTCCGGTACACTTGGACAAACAACAGTCCCTGTTGTTCATGAAATGCCACAGATTAGCAAGATTTATATTTTTTGTCAAAACAAAGCTCGCCATGAACAATGGGCGAGAAATTGGCCAAAAGTGCAAGGTGTCTTCATAGACATTCAACCAATCTATGAAGCACTAAAACAGGCCACGTACGAATGTGATCAAAACACCATTTCAATGAGTTTCATAGCCACAAATGATGATGTAAAAAATAAAAATCTTGACCAACTCGATCAATCCTTTATGTATACTCAAATACTAAAGGAAATCCTTTTAACAATTGATTTTGAACAACAGCACATCAACGACTACATTGTCTACTGCCGTGAACAATTCGCTGGTAACGCAAGTGAATTAAAAAATATTGACAAACTAGAAAAAGAATATCACAAACATCGTCCAATCTGGTGGTATACTTACCAATGTTTTCTTTGTTCTATGTTAAATCATTCATTACGAATGATGGAAACAGACCTCATTGTGAATATGGGCTTCTTCGTTAAAGATCTTCATAAGCACATTGAAAAACTTTACTTCAAACAATATGTTGGTCTTACGCATTCTAACGAATTCACGGTATATCGTGGTCAAGGTCTTTCACAAAAAGAGTTTGATAAATTATTCAAAACAAAAGGTGGTTTATTATCTTTTAATACTTTTTTATCCACTAATATGAATCGTCAAGTATCTCTTAATTTTGCTCGTGAGACAATGCAAAGTTCTGATTTGATGGGAATTTTATTTATCATGAAAATTGATCCGTCTATACCATCAACACCTTTTGCCAATGTTCGCGATGTTAGTTATTTTAAAGGTGAAGAAGAAATTCTCTTCTCCATGCATTCTGTGTTTCGAATTCGAGACATTCAACAAATAGATAATAACAATAATCGTCTCTGGGAAGTGAAATTAACATTAACCAGCGATAATGATCCCGATTTACATAGTTTAATTGAGCAAATACGCAAAGAGACACATTCAAATAAAAAAGGATGGTACCCTGTGGGTAATTTATTAATTAAACTTAAACAATTCGATAAAGCTCAACAGGTGTTTGAAATTATGCTTGATCAAAAACTTGATGAGTTTGAAAAAGCACATATTTATCACATGCTTGGAATGATTAAGGATGGTCAAGGAGAATATACACAAGCACTTGCATATTATGAAAAAGCCCTTGAAATACGACAAAAAAGTCTTCCTCCAAATCATCCTGATTTGGCTAATTCTTACAGTAATATTGGTTTAGTGTATAACAACATTGAAGATTATTCAAAAGCACTTTCATATTATGAAAAAGCATTTCAAATAGAACAAAAAAGTCTTCCTCCAAATCATCCTGATTTGGCTATTTCCTACAGCAATATTGGTTTGATGTATAACAACATGGGAGATTATTCAAAAGCACTTTCATATTATGAAAAAACGCTTGAAATTGAACAAAAAACTCTTCCTCCAAATCATCCAAGTTTGGCTACTTCTTATAATAATATTGGCTTAGTATATAATAACATGGGTGATTATTCAAAAGCACTTTCATATTATGAAAAAGTACTAGAAATTGAACAAAAAACTCTTCCTCAAAATCATCCTGATTTGGCTATTTCTTACAGTAATATTGGTTTAGTGTGTGACAACACAGGTGATTATTTAAGAGCACTTTCATTTCATCAAAAAGCACTGGAAATACAACAGAAAACCCTTCCTCAAAATCATCCTGATTTGGCTAATTCTTATAATAATATTGGTAGTGTGTATGACAACACGGGTGATTATTCAAAAGCACTTTTATATTATGAAAAAGCACTTGAAATTCTACAAAAGGCTCTTCCTCAAGATCATCCTGATTTGGCCCAATCTTACAATAATATTGGTTTGTTATATAACAAGATGGGTGATTATTCACAGGCACTTTCATATTATGAAAAAGGACTTGACATACGACAAAAAACCCTTTCTCAAAATCATCCAAGTTTGGCTACTTCTTACAATAATATTGGTTTCGTGTATGACAACATGTGTGATTATTCGAAAGCACTTTCATATTTTGAAAAAGCACTAGAAATAGAACAAAAAACTCTTCCTCCAAATCATCCAAGTTTGGCTACTTCTAACAATAATATTGGCTTGGTGTATGACAACATAGGTAATTATTCAAAAGCACTGTCACATTATGAAAAAGCACTTGAAATTCTACAAAAAACTCTTCCTCAAAATCATCTTCATATGGCTAATTCTTACAATAATATTGGTGGTGTGTATGACAACATGGATGATTATTCAAATGCACTTTTATATTATGAAAAAGCACTTGAAATTCGACAAAAAACTCTTCCTCCAAAACATCCTGATTTGGCTCAATCTTACCATAATATTGGTTTGGTGTATAACAATATGGGTGATTATTCAAAAGCACTTTCATCTCATGAAAAAGCACTTGAAATTCGACAGAAAACTCTTCCTCAAAATTATCCTGATTTGGCTATTTCTTACAGTAATATCGGTTTGATGTATAACAACATGAGTGATTATTCAAAAGCACTTCCATATTTTGAAAAAGCACTTAAAATTGTACAAAAAACTCTTCCTCAAGATCATCCTGATCTTGCTACTTCTTACAATAATATTGGTTCTGTTTATGACAACATGGGTGATTATTCGAAAGCGCTTTCATATTATGAAAAAGCACTTGAAATTCTACACAAGACTCTCCCTCAAAATCATCCTCATTTGGCTACTTCTTACAGTAATATTGGTTTGGTGTGTGACAACATGGGTGATTATTCAAAAGCACTTTCATCTCATGAAAAAGCATTGGAAATACAACAGCAAACGCTTCCTCAAGATCATCCTGATTTGGCTAATTCTTATAATAATATTGGTTTGGTGTATGATAACATGAGTGATTATTCAAAAGCACTTTCATATTATGAAAAAGCACTTGAAATAGAGCAAAAAAGTCTTCCTGAAAATCATTCTGATTTGGCTAATTCTTATAGTTATATAGGTGGTGTATATGAGAAGAAGGGTGACTATAAAAAAGCACTTTCATTTTATCAACATGCTCAAGATATAGGACAACGTGTACTACCTGAAAATCATCCACATCTTCAAATATATAAGAAAAACGTGGACATTGTAAAAAAGAAATTGTAATTGTGTATACATTTTTTCTATTTGGAAAATAAAAAAGGATTTTCAATTTTATATAATGAACTATTGTCCTGTACTTATACAACAATAATTCATTATTAAAAAAAATAGTTTCTATGTATATTGAATAACTTTTACTGTTTCAAATCGAATAATTATTCAATATATATAGAAATAAAGCATTTAATTGATGAGAAGAACAATAGAATAATTTTATTTTAGAAAACGATGACTTTTTATAGGGTTGATATTAATTAATTAATTTTATCTGACCGTTATAGAATAATCTATTGATCATTGAATGTATGATGGTAGTGTTAATAAAATAATTAGTCGGTCATATTTTTTTTCTTCTTCTTTGTTTCACGATCGACACCCATCTCGATAGCTGTTGTATCGTTCGATAGCTATTCATACTCCCTTGATATATCATTCTCAAAAGTTTTATGAAGATTTAAAAAAAACGACAAAACTTTCTTGCCAACTTAATACTATTATTTACGAAGTCTCATCAATAGAGATGTACATACGGTGAAACTTCTATATGCAGACACTTTTGTATTATGAACTATGGAGACTTTTTTCCTGTCTTACTTACGGAAACAAAAATCTGGAAAATGAACACTCGCTTAAATATACTATACTTTTTCGATTTCGTCAAAGTGATCTCTATATAACCAAATTGACTTGATTTTTGATGACCAATAAGACTTAATGATAGAAAATATCAGCAAAGAGTAAACAACAATATTTAGAATGAATCAGTTAGAAAAAGAATCCACCTATACGAACCGAATTGTTTCAATCATTTTCTTGCTGAAATAGTAGATTATTTTAACAAAATGATATATTGTTGGGTTTGTTCTTGAACCAGTATTATTTAGGTTCTTTTGGAAATTCACCTAATCCATCTGAGATTCATTTCAAAGTTATGCTTTAAAGTAACCTTCTAGTCAGCGTCTAGTCGTTCGTCGGCCTTCCGCCGATCGGCCACTCACGACTAGCCCTTTTTCATATTTAACGCCACTATATCGTTCAATATTAATTCAACTTTGAAGCGACTAGATTTACTTTGTCTAAATTTCTCTCGGAAAGTTGCTGAGCATTTGTTAATACACTCACTAAGAAGAAACTAAAAAGGAATAACTATTTAAAAATTGCTATAAATGAAGTACATTACATTGTGGCCTAGCAAAGATCTTCGTCTATTTTGAATGTTATTTTACAATAGATACACATAAATACTCAACAACAGGACTTCAAGTGACTACTTCATTTTTTACATATTTTTATATAAATCTGACCCAAAGATCTAACATGTAGTAATCAACAAAGAAAATTACTTATACTAGAATCAATCTCCAACATGGATTCATGATTCTCGACTATCCCTAAGTCAAGCTTAAAATAACAAGAAGTCATGAAAAAAAGCTAAGAAATAGATCAAAAAAGTTTTTATTGGGCTGGAATTCGCATTTTCCGTGCTCAAGCGACTAGGATTTATTATTTTCTCATTAATAAAATAACTACCGATATTGAAAAACTACCCTCAGATTTGGTCTCCCCGTAGCCAATTATCTTCAGTAGAGTTTTATTAAATCCAATTCATATTATTTCTTATTATTTATTTGATAAAACCAACTCAGGTTTGACTTATCAATCCACGATTATCTTGAATCAAACTTTAAAAAAAAATAACAAAAACGAATTATTAATTGTTTGTTAACTTCTTATTTACCTCAAATTTAACATTAGATTCGAATTCTCTGCCATTGATCACATTTCATAAAGTTTGTTATATAATATCACAAGTTTTTCATACCTATCTATCCGATACCGTTTTCCAATTGGATTGGGTACACAAACATACAAATAAACTTAAGAAACAACCACACATGTAAAGTTACAAACTTATTTTATGTTCTATGATCTGCCCTTCAATCTACAAAACAACTCGTTATTTTCTGAAAAAAAAATTTTTTATAAAAACGAATGGCACCAATCGATTCCTTGACTTCAAAAACCTTTAGTCAAACTCTATAAAGAAAATGATTTCTTTTTAAAAAAAAGTACTTTATTGCTAAAAATATTATTTCAAAAAATTTTCAAAATCTAATGACGCCAGTGAATTTATCGATTCCAAAAACCTATGGTAGAGATTTTTAAAGTATATTAAACACTAGTCCTATCGATCTAGCTATTTCTGTTTGCTGTTTGGATAAGATAAACAAACTTTAAAGATATCTATGGCAGCATAACCCATTCTTTCAGAAAAGTGAATAAGAATAATCGTATGGGGCATAAGATTCTGTCGATAGATGTACAACAGAAGAAAAAGGTAAAACCAAAAGAAGAAGGTTAATCCGAGTACATCCTTTCTACTTAAACTTAAGTTAACATCAACAAAAATGACACCATGAATTTCCTTTTTTAACTGTATCATAAGAAAGAAAAACGTATAAGAAGAAAGAATACGAGAATTTCAATGGTTTTCATCGATAAATGGACAACAGCATGAACAAGAAGATTTTTCTGAATATTAAAAGCTAATTGCTCCTAACGACAAGCTAATGATAACAATTCCTGTCACCATAACAAGTACAATAAACAAAATGTGAAAAAAAACTTTTTTTCTTAAAAACATCCTCATTTTGGCTTAAAAAATGAAAACTGATAATAATGTTTCGAAAAATCGGCCTGAGATTCAGATTCCTCGACCGTAAAAAGCTATGTACCAAATTTTTCTCAAAACTATTAGGGAATTTCCGTTGATTTAACGAATGCTGAATTCTGATTGGCTTGGATGGACAGACAGACAAACTTTATTCATTTTAGTCAGCGTATTTAAACGCCATATAATCCTCTCTTTCAGAAAAGGGAATAACAAATTTTTCGTGTATTTTCGTCATTCTTGCAAGCAACAAAAATCCAAGATCAATTTTTTTTTCTTTCATATTATAAGTATCAACTGATAGATAATACAGTCCTGGAATACTTTTAGCAATTCAATTCAATAGCCCACTTTTTCAACTATTTTGTAACTTTATCATCCAAAACACAGTGTGGTCTGTTATTTTAATGTTATTATATATATCTCTCTGTTACATAGTATATTTCAAACATTAAAATTCATTGTTTAATTAAACGATGAAGAACACATTTTCTATGTCTAAAGAATGTTTCCTTTTTTTTTGTTGTTGCTCATGTGTAATTCTGTGCATTAGGTATTTTTTAAAATCCTATTAACTTATAATTATTCGATTTAAATGGAATCTAAAGTAAAGAAGGAGGATTGAATATGTAAAAATCAAATTATCATTTATTTTATTCTTAACTGTTGAAAACATATTACTACAAAAATTTTGTCAAACATGATTTTCATATAGTCTTTTGTTTCAATCGTATCTTCTCTTAAAAACATCGAACAAGAAGTAAAAAAAAGATTAAATAAATCAATAAGATATAAATTATGTGGATTATCAAACATAATTTTGCACATAAGAAAATATCAAATGATTATGGCAAGATAATATTCATTTATTTTATGCACTGTTCGATTATCAAAGTATTTCCAGAAACATTGCATTCATTATACCAAAAGTACTTTACAGATTCAACAGCCAATGATATTATACCAACACTAGGCATATGAAATATCTACAACCTACAGAGACGACAATGAACACATTCGCAAAAAAGGAATAATCAATAAAAATACATATACATAGGTAATATGTCAATATTTTGAAACTTATAATTAGATAAGACTATTTTTTAATTTTTTATTACTCTTTATTCAATATGTTGCTGATTATGTTGTATATATTCCTTTTACGTCTTTTTTTTACTTTGTTTTTCAATGCGAGTGTTTGTATTAAATAAATAACACGACAAGTGTAGTCGATTTAATCCTACATTTCTTTAATTGTTGCTTGTATAAAGTACATCTATTTATAATTTTATTTCGACAGAGGTCGATATTTAAAAAACAAAATTTGAAACACACAAATTGAACTTGTCTTTTCTTCAGAAAAAGATTATTCTCTTCTCCGATTGATTCTCGTAGTACTTACAGTTCTCAAAAAAGTCGTTGTTTTTTTATTCAATGATCATGTGTGTGTTTAAGGAATTGATAATGATGTAATGGTTTATTTGATACTCATATTTGGCTCAGGTCATGGTTAAAATGTATTTGAAAGAGAACAGTAACTATATATAATATATATTTTAGATCAAAAATAAATTCTTTCTCAAATTGTATAACGAAATAAGTACAATCAATGTTTATAGTCATAGAAAATTGACATATCTATTTAGCTCAACAACTGTAGCATCTATAGCAGTTTGAAGGCATTATTTAAGGAAATATACATTTTCGATATAGAAATTCGTAAAAATGAAAATGAACATGTTCAATCTTTGTCGAAACTCTTTAATAATTTTACTACTTAGTAATGAGTTAGTAGATGTTTGTTCCCTTCTTTTACTCTATTAATACAGCTGTCATATTATTTATTGAAATTCAATAAATATAATAAAAAATATCTATTATTATAAATCTTTTCTTTTCATTATTATCATTTGTGATAGTTCATTCTTGAGTTTTTCTTTAAAATGAATAAAAATTTTTTTTACTAAACCCAATATAAAACGTTAAATATAAACGAATAAATATTTTTTATATTCCATTGGCTCATTAGTTTTTACCAATAAAAAGCGTTGAAATGATTCACTTAACTTATCATTATTTATATATATGTATGTGTACTTGAGAAAACTCTTTATTTTTAATGTCTGACATCGTCCGACGTCTCCCTTGGGGTGCTGAAAGGCACATACGCTCATTATTCACTGTAGAACCAACATTATCACTTGATTCAACAATAAAACCAGGAGAATATACACTTCATTTACTTTTAAATCAATTTTTTATAGCTGCTGAAGCACGTATTGTCGATGTATGTTCTGAAAATAAACAGGTTAATTTGATTTTTTTTTTGTTATTTATATATGTATATATAAATTAAATAAATTAATAGCATTTACCACTTAATCAATGTTTGAGACGTGGTGATGATATTCATTTTGATCAATTACTTGATGTATTTCAAGCAATAGCTGAACATTCTCTTCCATCACTTGTCCGTATTGCATTTCAATGGTTTCGTTATCATATTCATGAAGATCAATTAAGATTACGTGCAACAAAATCTACAACATCACCAGGAATTAAGTAAAAGAAAACAAAAGAAATTTTTTATTTTATTATTTAAATTTATTTAGAGAAAATGATTGGCTTGAAGAACGTCGACAAGTAAAATAAAATAAAAAAAATTCAATATATATTTATTTCTAAAAGAAAATATTTATTATATTTTAGCTTACTGTACATTTTATATTTTGTCTGATTTTAATTGATGTTCTTAAACAAGTAAATATTAAATAAGCAAATATGTATTTATTGAATTTTTGTTTTTGTTATATTTAGCTTTCTTTTCATCCTGGTTTTGATGTATCAAATATTGAAGATCAAGCGTTTAAATGGTTTCGTGGTAATGAAAAATTTAATGATATGTAAAATAAATTCTATAAAATATTATTTTCATATTATATTTATTCATTTTGTAGAACATCATCACAACCGAATCAAGTAAATTATCAAACAATTTGTGATCTTTATGCTGAAGTTGTTGGTGTTTTAGCTCAAAGTCGGTATGTTTATAGAATAGGTTTTTTATTAATTTAAAAATGAAAAAAAAATTGTTTGCTTTTTTTTAGGTTTTTATCAGTTAAACGACGTTTTATGCTTGAATTAAATAATTTACGTAAAGAACCTGCTAGTCCTTCAGTTAATGCAAATATTATAAGTTTAAATAGTGGAATGAAATTTTTTCGTGTTAAAGTAAAAAAATTTATTTAAAAGAATATTTTTTTTTTATATTTAAAATTTTTTAATAGATGACACCAGTTGAAGATTTTGAAGCTTGTTTTCAATTTCTTCTTGATTTAGCAAACTATTTTCTTGAAGTACGGGAACGAGATATTAAAAATTCATTAGCAAATTTATTTGTCGAAATTCTTTTACCAGTTGCTGCAGTAAATATAATAATAAAAATAAAATGAAATTATTCTTTTTTTTAATTATTTTTATTTAGGTTGTTAAACTTGAAATGAATATTCCAATTGTTCGAAATTTTGTTGAATTATTATATTCACATGTGTTTGATTTATGTTCAAAAAATAAACATCGACTAGTAAAAATTTCATTTTAAATTAAAATATTTGTCTTTTATCATAACAAAAGAAAATATTTTATTTTTTAGGCAATGTTTCCTCTTATGACTTGTTTATTATGTATTAGTCAACGACAAGTATTTTTTACACATTGGAATAAATTTATGTTACTTTGTTTGGGTAATCTACGTGGTGAAGCTAAATTAGCACGTATATCATTAGAATCTTTATATCGTCTTATATGGTAAGAAAAATAATACAATGTCTCATAAAAGATTATGTAAATAATTCTTAAGAAGTTTTATTAAAAGATATTCAGTCATAATTCTGTATTTTATTGTTTATAGGATCAATTAAATTGTTATAATTGACAAAAATATTCCATAATGACCCATTTTTCATAAACATCATGAGCTTCGTTGAATTTATCTTCTGTAATTAATGAACACTTTTTAAAAAGTTATCGATTGCTACTGCACTAATGCTAAGGAGGAGCAAGTGTACTTCTGAAGTATAGAAATACATTGGTTCCTCCTTGACTTATGTTCATTTCAAATTAGAAGAGCTCTAAATATTATTTTGAAGAATTTTTGAAAGAAATAAGATAAAGATCTGCGATTTTAACTAGTCGAAAGAAGAATGTCAGAAGCAACTATTCCTAAAAAATTCATTAAATTCACAGATTTACTTTTATAATCATTATGACACAGATAGATTTTTCGCTGTTTCTTTTTTTATTATATTTAACAATAATCTCAAATTAAATTGTATCAAAATGTAGCCTAAACTATACTGTATTTGCAATAAAACTTTTAGAGTTTTTCTGCTCTCCTTTCAATGTCATTTGTCGATAAAATCTTTTAGAACTATGATAGTTCTATAGTGTATATAAAATGACTTCAGCCACACACTTGGTATTCCTCTTTCAAATGATTAAAACTGCAGATCTCTATCTTGTTACTTTCGAAATTGATCCTAAAAATACTTAGAAGCCATTCAAATTTAAAATGATCATTAATTTTACAAAAAAAAGATTAAAAAATATCTCTACCATTATTTAGATTCGCACCTTGTATGTCAAAATCGACTTGTATTTTTTCATTTCGCTACAAAAAATGTTTCAAATTAGTCTATTAACCATACCATTCTTATTCTAATATTTATCCGAAAATATAAACAATCATTTGAATTAATTAAGAATTATTTACGTAAAATTTTTCACATGATTATTTGAAATATTCTACATGTTAATCGTACGACTTTATTTTTCTTTTGTTTTAAAGGGTTTATATGGTTAGATTTAAAGGTGAAAATGTTAAAACAACAACTCAACATTTAACATGTATTGTTAATAGTTTATTTCCAAAAAGTTTTAAAGCATTAACACCAAAAGATATTCCATTAAATATTTTTGTTAAAATAATACATTTTATTTCTCAAGTAAAATTTTATATAATTATTTAAATTTCTTTTTTATAAATTTATTTTCAATTTTTTTTTATATTAAAGGAAAAATTAGATTTTGCAATGAAAGAAATTATATATGATTTACTTAGTGTTGGTCGATGTCGAAATTTAATGCCTGAAGTAAATTCTAATTCACATGAATACTTGCTTTATCTTTATCTTTGTCTTCTTTTTTTAATTAGCGAATGAATGTTGGTTTACGAGCATTTTTAGTTATAGCTGATAGTTTAGCACAAAATGAAGAAGAACCAATGATGCCTTTACATAATGGTAAAAAGAATAATTATTTAATGTATATATATTAAATATATATTTTTTAAGTTATTTTTCCATCGGGACATACATTACGTCCTCGACGTGTATGTACAAAAATGATAAGTGATTCAATAGTAAAAGAAATTGGTTTACAACCTTATTATGAACCAATTCGTAAAACATTTGATGCTATTTTAAAAATGCTTGATACACAAGTTGGAAGATGTTTATTAGTAACACGAGCAGATAATGCTAATAAAGATACTGAAGATATATTAAGGTAATTTTTAATTTATTTTAACTAAATTTTTCTTTTTCTTTTATTTAGTGGTGATCGTAAACCAAAAATTGATCTTTTACGAACATGTATAGCTGCAATACCACGTCTTTTACCATTAGGTACATCACAAGAAGAATTAATTGAAATGCTTGCAAGATTAACAATTCATATGGATCATGAATTAGCTGTACAAGCATTTCAATCACTTCAATATTTTGTTATTGAATTACCTGAATGGAGAAAAAGTGTTTTTCGAGGTTTTACAAATTTTATTATACGTGAAGTAACTGATCAATTAATGTTTTTATCTGATACTGGTAAAACAACGCTTGATCATTCAATGCGATTTTTATTACAATTATTACAACAATGGAAAAATGTTCTTATTAATTCAACAAATAAAGTAAAATTTATAATAATAATAAAAAAATATATTTAAATAATTTTTGTTTTTTTTTGAAGCATAATCTTGAAACAAATAATCGAACAAATCTATCACAACAAACTGATATGGAAACATTAGCAATGGCTGAAGGTTTTGGAATTATTGCATTATGTCAAACACATCATGTACGAAGAAAATATGGTGTTATGATATTACGTGAAGTAAAAAATATTGCCGTAGCATCAAAATGTTTACAAGTAAAATAAATTAATATGTATATATATATAGTTTTATTTTTATTTTTAATATAGCCAAATCAAGTTTGTTTAATTGATATATTAGATGCAGCTGTACCAACTGTTATTGAAAAAATAACACCATCATTAACTTTACAAGAAAAAGTCAGATTAGATAATATATTTTCAAAATAACTTTTTTTTATTGGTCTTTTTTTTAATTTAGGCAAATCTATTTTGTAATTCTACTGGTGATTTATCATGGCTTATTGATCGTTCATCAATGTGGGATACACAAGAAGAAACAAAAACAATTCCAACAGTTTCAGATGTTAATATAACAACAAATATTCATCAATCAACAACATCACTTTCAACATTAAATTCCAGTACATCAACAGTTTCACCATTAATTAATCCAATAGCAACAATAACACCAACACCATCGTTATCAATTCTTTCACAAACTCAACAACCACAATCACAATTATCATTATCATTACCAAATTCTTTATTACAATCATCAAACAGTTTACTTTTATCATCACAAACAACAACAAATTCAAATACATCAACAACAACATTAGCTTCAACAACAGCTCAAAATTTAATAAATAATAATACATTATCAACATCCTTAACATCAAATGAATTAAATGCAAGATTTGATATGTGGGCAGAATGTCTTGCAGAATTATTTGTTTATAAAAATATAATAAAATGTCCATTAACACGTATTGAAGCATGGAGAATGGTTTTTTTTCGTTTAACACAATTATTTCCATATGTTGATCCAAGGTAACAAAAAAATATAGAATAATTTAATATATTTAATTTTTTCTTTTTCTTTATTTTGAATTTTTCTATAGTAATCCAACAGCAGAACCTCGTGCATCATTTGTTTTTCGAGCAAATGATATTATATTAAAAAAAGCTAATGAAAGAGAATATAATTTAAATTTGTGGAAAAATTATTTAATTTGTGCTTGTTGTTTAACTTTATCAGGATCTGAAAAATCTCAACAATTTAATGTTGATACAAGGTTTGAATATTATTTAAAAATAAAAAAAGAAAAAGAAGAATTATTATTTTTATTCTCTTTTATAGTGTTTATCAAGAAACACATCAGGATTCATCAAAATTTTATACACCAGCATCTAATACAGCTGTATCATTATTTCGAATTGTTGTTAATGTAAATATGATTGTTAATAATATAGATTAGAGATCAATGAAACAACTTACTAGTTACTGAACCTCTCACTTTATCTCATCAAAAAGTATTTTGAAATTAGATATTGAGGCAATCACAAAGAATCAAACTCATTCATTTCAATTTGAGTCATTTCTTTATTTTGTTCCAAATGTTGCCATTCTATTGTATAATATTTTATAACATTCTTGATTCATTCATGCACATGTAGACCTTCTTCTATATTTATAATGTATGAAATTATCGAAAGAAGCATTTCTGATCGTAAACATTTATATTCCAAAGAATATGACAATTAATATTACTCTCAAAAATGCTTGTTCTTTTGTCTTCGTACATGAAGATCGTATACGATCTCAGTTTAGATTCATATTTCCTCATAAATATTCTATTGTTTAATCTATAATCACGGAAATCTACGATTATAATACTAAGTTATAGGAATCATCAGGAAGGTTGTTTACGGACGTATACAACCTATATATTGTCCATTCTGTAAATATGTCACGATTACTATTCTATTTTTATGACATCTAATGTAGTAAATAAAATGGATATAGACCATTTGAAAATCAAAAAAAACTAATGATAAACAATTCTTTTTATAACGAGACGAAGTGAGATGGTGTAACATTTGCGTGGTCTGTTGATCTCTGATTTAGATAGTAGACTAATGCCCATTTGAAAACAAAGACGAGTGTAGTATCTTTTGAATGGATTGATATAGACAGCGGCGATTTTCACAGTTGAAAAGAGTAAATGAAGACGTATCGGAACTTGTATGAAAAGATTTATCTGACCACTTTCCTAAGAGTTTTACACAAATGTTTTAGAAAAATATCATGCCTCTCATGGTCGCGATATTAATTTATCAATTTTCAGGAGTATGTCAGGACCGTCGAATGAAAAACTACAAAGCTATGTAAAGACAGTATTCCTAACAACTATGATTAAAATATGTTAGCTGTCGAAATGCAATATGCCACCCGATTTTTTTCAACATAATAGCCGAGAAAATGAACGTTTTCGTAGTATTTTGACGAAAAACCATTTTTTTTTAATGTATGAGAAAAAAAGCACTTTTTTGAAAACGTTTCATCAAAAGCTCTTCGAAATGTGACTAGAAAAATCTTCTTTTTCCAACGGTAAAAATCACAGTTTCATATATCAATTCATTCAAAAATTAGTTAAAAAATATCCACCTGCCTTTTTGTTTTGAAACGAACATTAATATATTATAATTTTAGTTACTTCGTTGTGAAACAAGTGATATGAGAGAAATAGTTATTCGTGGTCTTGGTCGAACAAATCCTGAAGCATTTAAGTTTGTTAACTATTTCTTAATAAAGTTTTTATTTTTATTTGTTTTTAAATTTCTTTTAATTCTAGAGATTTATTAGAAGATCTAACAGTTCATATAAAAGATGCTATGGAAGTTAAACAAGAAAAAGTTCGTCGAATGAAAAAACGAGATTATATACGTCTTTGTTTAATTCGTATATTTGAATTATTAGCTGATCGTGAAGTTTTTCGATATTGGTTATATAATTAAAATAATTTTATATTTATTTAATCTAATAAAATTTTATTTATTTTTATAGTTATTCAAATGAAAATGAAATAAAACGTTCATCATTTCAAATTTATCATGAATATCTTCAAGGTGGTCTTAGTTATCTTGATCTTGAAAATGAAAAAGATTCAGATTTAATTCAACAAATTCGTCAATATTTTGCAAGATTTATTTATAAATTTATTAATCAAATTCCTCGTATGTTATTTATATATTCGAAAAAATTTCATATAAAAATAAATCAATAAATTTAGATCATATACGTGAAACATTAATTCCACCACAAATACGTTATAGTCTTTTTGAATTATTTCGAAAATGGAGTGGAAATTTAAATATTATGACAGTATTTGCATCAACTAAGTAAATAAAATAATATATTTTTAAAAGCAATTTATAAAAAAAACTAATATATAAATAAATATTTAGTAATATACGTGAACAACAAATGAAATCTGAACCATGTAGTGAATTAGAATTAATTGCTATACGAGCATGTGCAGCAACACTTTGTTGTGGTACAATAAAAGATGAATGGTTTCAAAAGACTGTTGCACCATGGCTTGATCAATTTATGGCTGCACATGAGGTAAAATTTACGTGTTTTTTTTATTATATTTAAATTATATATTTATATCTATATGAAGATATATCCATCATTTCTTGTAAGTTTTCATATGCTCAGAGAATGAAAATGAGATATTATAATATAAAGCTTTATTTCTTCTTCTGAAAAAAAAAACAATTTTTTTTTGTTTTGTCTTTATTTGCTCATATATACTAAATTGGAATTTGGACGAAATTTAAGGAGAAACAGTTTATGTTGAGTTATATTTTAAATGCTTTGATAATTAAAGCTAGTGCTTATTTTTGGAATGTAAGCTAATTGATAATTTTAATATTAATAAATAAATATATGTGATTATATTGTTGAAAGTTTTTTTTTTTTAGACAAGTCAATTATCTGTTACAACACTTTATCAATTACTTGAATTACATGGAAAAACAACGAATACAATGGTTGTTGAATGGGTTATTGATAGATGTTATACAAAATCAGTTCGTTTTAGTGATCGATGTTTTACTGCTCTTGCTAAAGTATTTATTGAAAGTGCAAAGTAAATTATTTTTCTTTTTTTTACATAAATTAATTTTTGTTTTTATATTAAAAGTGATTATCCATGTGATTTACCATCTGTTTTAACATTAACATTAACAAACGTTGGATCACCACGAATGCATGTTCATGAATTAGCATTAAGATTAATGGTTGTTCTATGTAAAGGACATTTAAGTGAATCTCAACCAACAACAAGTCAACAATCATATGGAATATCATCATCAGATGATATTGCATATATTATATCACTTGCATCAAATTATTCAAAAAGTCAAATGATGTTAAGTGAATATTTAGCAAGACGTCGACCAGATTTAACTATGGCAATGTTTTCAGGTAAATAGAATTTTAGTCAAAAGAGAAAATAGGGAACTTCTAATTAAAAGGTACATTCAAGTACAAATATAAATCAAAATATATAGAAACTACTTCGAATTATATCAAAATCTTCTAAAATATTTTTAAATGAAGAACTGATATGTACTCAATACCGTTAAGTTTTGAAAATAGAACAAAAACAGTTACTTTAAAATTGTTCAAAGTAGCCCACAGCAATCGAAAATATGTGCAAAATACTTGAAAAATCACTTGAAGTACTTTAAAAGTCTCTTAAAATATCTCAAAGTAGCAACAAATAATTTCAAGTACTAAAAGTTCACTGTTTTCTTCTTAACAATTGCACATACATTGTATTGCCTATTGATCAATATGAGAAAATGTTTTCACTATCATGATTTTGAGTTGAACAAAATAAATTGATTAAAAAAAACTCGGTTTACACTTGAATAATAAGAATTGAAGTACAATTGTATTTTTTTTTCAAATTTTCAATAGAAATTACAACAAGAATTTTAACAGCAAATCCAAGTTCACGAGGAACTTTATTTATGATTTTATTACCATGGATACATAATATTGAATTGGTTGATCCATCTTTACCAAAAGGTATTAATGGACATGATATAACATTACATGAAGAACAAGGAAATGCATTTTTACAAGGAGTTGGTTGGGGTTCAGTACAATCAACTGAACTTGTTCTTAATAATCTTTTCTATCTTACAGCAACAGTATGTTTTTCATTTTTATCTTTACAATAAAAACAAAAATAATTAATATATTTAAAATAATTTTAGTTCTCTTCTGAACATGCACCAGAACTTGAACTATTATGGAATTCATTAACTGGGTACATTTTTTTTTATTAAAAAGAAAAAAAAGAAATTAAGTTTTATTTTCTATTTATAGAACTTGGTCACAAAATTTAAAAGTAATATTACGTTATATGTTAATAATGGTAACATTATCACCATGTGAATTATTACCTTATGCAAAAAAAATTATTCTTTATATGTGTAAAAATCATGAAGAACGTTTATTAAATGAATTATTAAATGAATTACAAATAACCGAATCATTAAATATTTCACTTGAAAGAACAGATACATTACCATTTTTTCGTTTTAATAATTCATCAGCAACATTTTTAATAAATAGTAATAATAATAATTCAACACAATTATTAGGAACAAATAGTATAAGAAAATCATCAAATACACATGAATATCGAGGAGTTTTACATACAAAACGTCATCATAGTGGAGAAGATACTCTTCAACATGAACATGTTTCATATTTAACTTCAAATAAATTACGAACATCATCACAAAATAGTTTATCAACAAGTTTTAATGAAAAAATAACAACAGATATGGATAAAGGTTAATATTATTTAATTCAATATAAATTCAGAAAAATTCGAATAGATTTTATTTAAATAAATTTTATTTTCTTTAATAGATCATTCACATATGGGACGTGTTGATGAATATCCACAAGTAGCTCCATTACCATTAGCTCCATATGGTGGTATTGCAGCTCCATTAAAAATTCTTTTACCAGATTTATCTATTCCAATTCCATGTTTATTTCGATGTAGTATTGCTATAATGCTTATTAATGAACTTATTGTAAGTGGTCTTCAAATAGATTGGTCAGCTCATTTACCTCAATTATTACATGTTGCTATATTAGGTATAGAATATTTATTTAAAATAAAGAATAATTTAAATATATATATGTATGTATGTATGTATAATATTTAAGGTATGGATCATAATCGAGCAATTGTTTATGAACATTGTAAAAGTCTTGTATTTAATTTATTACTTGCATTAAGTGTTCAATCTGAACATATATGGTTGAGTGAAATGCTTCTTTCACATGTTGATTGGGATAATAGTAAATTATCAACAAAAATTCGTCAAGAACGTGATACAAATGGTGTAAATATAAATTCACAATCATTATTTACTGATAGTCTTAATGATATTTCATTATCAAATAATAATGAAATATTAGTAGAAATAAATTCTCCATCATCTTTATCACGTGAAGAAGTTGTACAACGTTTAATAACATATTTAAATACAAAAAAAGGTTGTCCTTTATGGGCATATGAAGATATAACAGCACAATTACATACAATTCGTAGTGCATTACAATTAACACAATTTGTTCAATGGATTGTTATTCTATTTCGTATATGTGTACCACAAGCTATGCTTGAAGAACGATGGATGGAATTAGCATTAAGAATAACATTAAGTTGTTCAAGTAGACATTATGCAGGACGATCATTACAGGTAATAGAAATTAAAAAATAAAATATCAAAGTTTATATTCTATACATGATAGTTCATATACAAATTTTTCTTAGTTAATAATAAGTTAGAATTTTCTCTTTTCCATCCACAGATCGTTCTAAAAGCT
Source organism: Macrotrachela quadricornifera (assembly GCA_022393335.1). Lineage (NCBI taxonomy): Eukaryota > Metazoa > Rotifera > Eurotatoria > Philodinida > Philodinidae > Macrotrachela > Macrotrachela quadricornifera. The sequence goes on from JAJEKB010000457.1 coordinate 87,093, forward strand.
TTTTATATATCGTTAGTATTTGATTTAAACTTTATCAACAAAAATCTATTTTTTTTAAATGATAGATAGATATACTGAATTTTTATTTATCTGATTAAACTTCCATACTAGTCTGTCAAACTATCATCTTTGATTAAAATTCAAAACTTTTATTGATTAATTATTGATTCATAAAAAAAACCGAGTTCACTTGTCTGCTTGCTTGTCGTTGTAAGTTTAGCGAGTTCATTGAGAATTTAATAGTAGGAAAAGAATTGAATCTGAATATGACCACTGAATTCATTAAACAACAACCAAACAAATATCCGAATGATTTACGAATTAGTATATTTCAGTTAAAAATTAAATAATCATATCTTTATTTTATTTAGATAATTCGTGCATTAGGTTTACCTTTAAATTTTCGTTGGATAATTGATATACTTTCTCGATTAGTTGAAACTGTTGCCGAAAATAATGATGATATGCAAGGATATGTTACAGAAATATTATTAACATTAACTCATAATATTGATGCAATATATAAACAAATAAATGGTTCATTATCAACAACAATTCAACAATTATCTTTAACAAAAGAATCTTCTAATTCTCATATATTAAATCCTTTAACATTATCAAATAAAATTGAAGCATTACAAAATCGTATGTTTTTATCAAATCGAAGACAACATAGTCGAACATTTCGTCAACCATCACGTGAACAATTAGCAATTGTTGTTACAAATCCAGGTATGGCAACAGCACCAACAAGTCCAAGAAATATAAATATACCAACATTAACGGGTTGTCATTCAACAACAACAATATGTCCAAGTACATCAGTAAATAATGGATTTTTACTTTTACCAGATGATCAGCAACAACAATTATTATTACGTTTAAGTCCTGATTCTGATCGTACTTGTTCATCAACAACATCAACATTAACACGTTCACGTAGTGCACATAATGTTCGTCAACAACAAATATTTTTTCCAAATAATAACAATAATAATAACAATAATAATAATAATAATAATAATAATAATAATACAAATTCAACAAATACGGATGATGTTCAAACATTAGCTGCATCCATAGATGATGCTAAAACAGTTTTAGCACAATTATTTTGGATTGGTACATGTTTACTTGAATCTGATTATGAATATGAATTTACATTATCAATACAATTATTAACAACAATTATTAATAAAATACAATTAAATACAAATGATTATATTGATCGTATTATGCATATACTTAAAACATTAAAATGGCAGCAATTTCCTGGTGTACAATCATTAATTTTTAAAGGTTGTACATCAACAATAACATATGAATCAACAATGATATTAATTAGTTGTTTAACTAATATATTAACATTACCATTTATATCAACAAATAATTCATCTTTATCTATGAATGTTATTGCATTATTACCATATATGATGTATAATTATGATAATCAAAATGTTATTTGTATTCAAGCAGCTGAAAGAATAGCACGAGTATGTAATGAACATAATGATAAAACAAAATTAGCAAATTTAAGTACTGTTATGTCATTATATGCACAAGGAAAGTTTGGTTCAACAGCATCACAATGGGCTAAATGTGTTTTAATTTATTTAACAGATGTTTATTTACAAGATTTAATAAATTGGATAAGATTTTTATGTGAAATACTTGATAATGGTCCAAATTATTTACAAATATCAATATTAGATATTTTTTTTCATCTTATTCCATTAATTGATACAAAATCACTTAATGATTATGCACCATTTAATAATGAATTAGTTCGAACATTATGTAAATATGTTAATAAAACAGAATATTGTAATGATATAACGAAAACATTAAAATTATTAATACAACGTTCATCTATATTATCAACACCAAAACATATTCCAACTAATAGTCATTATAATACAGCACCAGTTAGTTCATTAATGGGTGCTGTTCATTTTGATACACATAAAAGTAGTGTTGAATTACCAGGTAAATTATTAATTTTGTAAACAAAACAATATCAAATTAAAAATTGAATCTTTTTAATTTCAAGGTTATCAAAATAGTAAATATTTTCTATTGATGATATGATATTTGAGTATATCGATAATTGAACCTTTTATATGTAACTTTGTCCAAAGTAAATAGTAAACTATATGTATATTATTTCATATGATTAAAAGGATAAATACAGAGATGAGAACTGATACAGATACACTGAATATGATGTAAAAAGATTCAAATATCACAATTCATCTATTTATAAACTCAGTCATCAATATGATTACTCGTATTATTATATCATAGAGTTAAATACATTCATATCACAATATAATGTATATATTTTTGTATAAATAGGTCGAACATTGGATATTGAATATAATTTATCTCATATAATGAATGCTATTAAAATGAAAGAACAACAAAATCATACAGCATTAAAATTTTTACCAGCCACAACAACTATTAATAATCGTCGTCGACATACATACGTTGGAACAACAGTTATTACATCTGAAGGAGATGTAACTACTTGGAAACAAAATGCTGCTCAATCACAGGTATATAAATTAAAATTTAATATAATAAAAAGAAAAACATATTTTTTTTATTTTATAAAAATGAAATTGATTAGGTAAGAACTCGTGAACGATTAACAGCATTAATGTATGCATGTGGAAAACAAGCTGGTCTTTCAAGATTACCATTAAATCGAAGTGCAAGTGTAAGTTAATAAAAATATTATTAAATATATTTTATTTTATTTTATTTTAAATAGGTTGTCTTTAGTCAAACAAGTGATCTTGCAGAACAACCACCAATGGGTAGTTTACCAAGTTCAAGTAAAGAATCAATGACATCAGAAAATGTTGATCAAACATTTATATCAAAACAATTTGATTTTTTGAATGATGAGGTTTGTTTTAAAACAAAAAACAAAAACAATTAAATAAATGTAATAATAATAATAAATTTAATATCTTAATTTATTTTAGGATTCAATTCATGAAATGTTTCCAATTACACCAGATAATCAAGATTTTGGTGATGAAGATGATGGACCAATGATAACATTTGATGATACTCAATTACATGTTGATACTGAGGTAAACAAAAAAAAATTATAAATTTTTTTTTTTATTTATTAAAATAAGAAAATTTTTTTTTTTACTTCTGAGGATTTCTATTTAATATTCATAACTATTCCCTTTAGTCACGACGTAATAGTATAAGCAATACACTTCGAAATTTATCAACAGTTGGCGAATGGTTGGATCCATCTCGAATAAAATCAAAAATTCGTGGAAAATTACCATTATTTAGTAGTCCCAATGGCAGCAAAACCACTAGTCGCAAGGTTATCGTCCATAGTCTTTGTATTTGATTCCATTATCCCTATCTTCTGCTTCTCGTAAACTTATAATAACTCACATTGCACAACAATTAAAAAAAAACAACTATTTTCCCGTTCATATTATTTTTGCCTTTGCAGCAATAACTTATTGCTTGCTAAACAAAGCTTCTCTTTTTTTTTATAACATGACATATAAATTTGTATATTAATTTAAATTATTTAAATTATAATTCATTTTTAGCAAAGTGCAAGTGAATTTACTCATATAAATGATGTAGTTCTTGATACAACAAGACATATGGATGAATTTACATCAGCTATGGATGCTTCAACAACAACAAATTCATTAACTACAGCACCAATAAGACCACGACAACGAACTGGAGCTTCTACTCATTCGTAAGTATTTTTTAATAATTTGATTCAACGCTCGAGTAATAATGCATGTATTGCTCAATATAAATTTTCTAGTCTACGCTGCTCATATATCGTAGATAGACTAGAACCGAATAAATACAAAAGGAGAGCACCGAGCAAATATTGGTCATTATGGTCTCGGTATGTTTTTATTTACCTTGTCTTCTAGTAAAATAATTTTATGCTTTTGACACATTGCGTTTTATTTATTTGTGTGACTTGCTTACTTCTATTATTATTTAATTTATTATATTATAATAAAAATAACAAAAAAAAATATATTGATTTTTCTTTTCTATTTTAGTGAAGATATGCCTGATCTATCTGTATCACATAGTCATCATCATCCAACAGGACTTTTACATGTTGTTACAATGAATAATGAATATATTGAAGATGCTTGGCAAACACATGCAAAAAATTTAATTGATGATATTAATTCATCAGATAGTGTTAAAACATTTTTATTATTTCGACGTTTATTTAAAGTAAAATTTATTTAATAAATAAATAAATAAATTAATTAATAATGATATTTATTAAGGAAATACGACGAAGATTAGCAATATTTGTTACAGAAACATGTCATTGTCTTTCAATGGATAATCGTTTTCGACAAGTTGCATCACAATTTGGTTTGTATACTTTTTTTATTTTCAATTAAATAATTTTCTTTTCTTATATTATTATTGAAATATATTTAGTTCATATGTTAAATTATTTAATGGATAATCTTGATTGTACATTAGTTTTTGTTAATGAAAATATTATGAATACAAATCAATTATTAATAAAACATCGTTTAATAATAACTGAATTAAATGAAAATTATGGAAATTATATATCAAAAAAATCTTTAGCTATTGATTGTTTAGATTCAATTAAATCTAATCTTAAATTACAATCATTAGGTGAACGAGGTTATGATACATTTGGTTCAAATGAACAAAAAATTCATATGTGTAAACATCTCTACAGTAAATAAATAAAAATTTAATTTAATATTTATTTATTTGACATTTTATTTAGATTTATTTTTTCAAGTAATAACATTAGCAGAAAGTTATTCAAAATTAGTTAGTAATTCATTATCAATTTCACGTGATTCAGGATTAAATATAAGAAATTTATCATCAGAATTTACATTAACATATAATGGTTTAAATGATATTTTAAATGATATTCGTTCGGGTAAAGAAGATCAACCAACAATTGAAAGAAATAATTTACCTAATCGTGATACAGCTATTGCATATATATTTCAATGTTTACATTCAAATACATATTCAAATGCAATAAAATATCTTCGTTCAGCAAGGTATAAAAACAAAAAAAAGAAAAAATTCCTTTTATTAAAATTTTTATTTTAAAGATCAATATGGCCTGATGATTTTGGTGATGAACAAAATGAAATTGATGTTGCGCTTACAATTCTTTATGAATCATTAAAAAAGATGCATACAACAGCAAGTATGTATTTAATATAATTAATATAAAATAAAATAATAAAAAATATTATTTTTATTTAGATTTACTTGTTATTCTTCAACAAAATACTTCAATAGCTGATATTTGTAATCGATTATATGAACTTAATTTAAAAATTCTTTCATCAACACCTGATTCTCTTTAATAAACAGTATATAATCGGTGATAATAATCCATTTTTTTTTCTATTGATGAAATGTGATTGGTCCTTATATATATATATACGTCTCCATTTTTTTTTTAATATAAAATATAAAAAAAAATCTCTATAAATATATTACCAGAATGTTTTTAGTAGAACGAAAGAACATGTAAAGAATAAAGTATATTTACGAATGATCGATTTTTTTTTCTTGTTAATGATTGAGACATGCGGAAAGCAGAATTAGAAAAAAAATCGTTTGACACGATACTATTCTTTTTTTCTGTTGTTATGCTTTATGATCCAGTAGTACAAGAATACAAATGCAAAAAAAAGAGAAAATGAGACGTTATTATTAGAAAAAATCAATATCATAAAATAATATTAAGCGACAATTTTTGATAGTCCTATACGAAAACAACAATGATGACATTTTTACTACTCGTTTTTCTTTCTTTTTCTTCTGCCTCTCAATTCCATCATCATAAATGAAAATTACAATTTCTTTTTTCTTCTTACAACTAAGCAGTTGCTCATAGCATCATTTTTTTGTGTTCCTGTTTATTTATTTTCTTTTTCCAAACAGAAGGTCGAATAACTAAATAACAAATGACAGAACAGCATGAAAATTTTAATTCCATACAAGAAGAACCATCTATACAATTATCTGCTAGAGAACTTCAAGCTAGACGATTTCAACCAAGATTACATAATACTACTAATAATAAAAAAGTTCCATTACGATTACAAGTATCAAAACCTCCTAAAAATTCTGTTAAATTAAAACCAACTGAGATTCCAGTACATTTTATATGGGCATTAGTTCTTACTATATTATGTTTTTTTGTAATTGGACCATGTTGGGCATTGTATAAAACATTTAAATTACGTCGAATGATCGAACGAGAAGAATTAGATGCAGCTACACGTTTATCACATAAAATAGAAACTGTTCTTATATTTTCAACTATACTTGGAATATTTGCTTGGGTTGTTTTTTTATTTTGTTCACTTGGTCTTGTGATAACAGGAAAATTATTAGAACAAGAACTTGTTTAAAAATAAATAATTTTTTTTTAAATCTCTAAAATAACGGTGTTCCATATTTCAATCAATCAGCTTTATTTTTTTAATCTGAATAATAATCTTTTTTTTTATATTAATCTCCAGTTTTTTATTTTATATAAATAAATGTATAAATATTATTCTTATTTATTATCTATTATTAAAAAAGAAAATGATAAATAGAAAAGAAAAAAAAATTATTATTACAATTTTTAATATAAAAATAATCAACATAAATTGAACTACAGATAGAAGTGTTAATTCTTTGTCGTGTCAATTTAAGAATCATACAATAAAATATTTGAATAATATCAACTAAAAATAGTTTTTAAAGTCTTCTAATTGACCATAAAATTCAAAAATTTGTATTCATTTGTTTCATTAGATTTAAAACTGTTATTAGTTAAATTTATTACCATACTATTTTATCATTTATTTTTCACATCATTACACATTTTTAAAAAGAAAAGAAATATATGGATACAACTAATAATTATCATTCATGATGACACGCTTGAAATCATCAAAGATTTGAGTAGTAATATACATCAACTAAGCAAAAATAAGAACATGATTTTTATGCTTCAACGATAACAGTATTAACATCAATGTAACAAGACAATTCTAATGGAACCAACATCACTCAAAAAAAGAAGAATGCGTATATGTTTATAGGGAAAGCAAAAAAAAAGGAAAAAACTATGGGTACACAGGAAAGAATTTTTGTAAATAACAAAATGTCATAAAGATAGAAAAAGATCTTCCGATTTCAATGTTATGTCAATCATTTGACTGTCGACGGATATGAACAATTAGATTTAATGTATTTTACTGACAAGAATAAATAGATAAACAACAGGTAAATTTTCCAAAAAATATATGTATATACAACAAACACATTATCGTTCATATAGTTTCTAATAACCAAATTATTTATAGATTTTGATGACGTACATATTATATATATATTTCGCAGTTTAGTTTTCTAATTATGACCCGAGTATATAATTTTCATTTATTATGGTTATATATTTGAGCAACTATAACAATGATATAATAATATTTTTAATATTATATAAAATCCGGAAATTCCTTTAAAACAAACTTGAAACATCATGTCTATTTATCCAAACTACTATACTACATAGTTATTGTTAGTTTTGCTTTGCAAATGAATGCTGAACTTATCGCCCACCCGGTCTTTTGTTAAATATAAAAAGCATTGGATTTATATATAGATAGATAGGTAGGTAGATAGATAAATGTAAGCTTAATGAAGATGAATATAAATAAATTTTCTTCTTTTATTCAAGAGAATAGAAAAGAGACAACCGACAAATGAAAATAAAAGATTTAAGACGGAAATCAACTGGTATCATTTCAATTTTTTTTTATGTAAAGAAGATTTTATTTTGAAAAGAAACCTGTTATCATCCCTTTCATAAGAAATATAGAGGAAATTGAAAGTGAGTATAGTGTGAATAGATATGTTGACAATAGACTATAATAGAGAAACAAACTAGAGAGAGACTTATTGTTATTTGAGTTAAGAGAAAAAGAAAAATTGAGATAGAAAGAAGACATCATAACCCGGATAGAAAAGAAACGACATATAAATTGTCAGGAGAGGATCAAATGAATTCAATTTGAATCAAACAAACACAACAACAAGACTATTGATTATTGTTGATATATCTATTCTCCTTTTTCTGTCCTTTAACATTTTTACTGAGAATTATTCTTATTTATTCTTGAAAATCACTAAACCTATTATCTTTTTTTTAACTACAACGAATATCACACACATATATATATATGAACTGTATATTTATCACCAATACTATTATAATTTCAATTATTTATTGTCGATCATCTTTGATCCAGTTTAATGGTTGAAAAGAGAATGACAAAATCCAATTGTTTATTATAAAAAAAAAAGGTGGGCGTATATGATCAACTGTTTTTACTTACAGTTTATTTAGATATATATAGATTTTTATATTTTAGAAAATAAGGAATTATTCAGCATACTCTATTTATTAATTGAGATTAAACAGACAAGGCAATAATTTTATTCGCACTATTCTTAATATGCTTTTGTTAGATGTGTCTATGTGTTATTTAGAATATTTCGATCTAAAAAAAATGGTGAAAATGTAATTAAGAGGACAATTTCCTATTTCCTATAAAAGTGATGATTCAATTCACCAAACACCTACATCTATATTCTTTGATTATTAGACACGCGCATTCATTTACAGTTGATTAAAGCAAAGACACTTTCGTCAATATATCTTTTTTTTTCCTTTTTTTTTTGTTATTGTTCTTTTTATTGAGAAGGAGGCGTGAGTTTCTGTATTGATCTAAATTTATGTGTCATTTTAGGAAAAGAGTTGTATGAATAATTCAAAACGTTAATTCTATCTATGCTTTCCTATTATACTATCGTCATCGTCTGTATATTGTGTCGTATATAATGACTTTATGTCATTAAAGTTTGAATTGGTTCAACATGTGAATCAATTTGCTTTCTTCTTTATATGTTGTTATTTTGCTTTCCTCTTTTTTGCTCTTCTTCTACTGTTTCTCCGGAAAACCAATCAATCAATCAATCGTGCCGTTTCTATGCGTCTCATCATTTTTTTTTCTTTTACATTCTAGTTGAATGAAAAGGATCGTTAATGGCAATAAATGTTTGATAAAGACAATAGTGTCTATGTGTGTGCAATGTTAGAATTTGTTTTATGAACGTCTTTATTAAAATCTTGTTTGTTATTATAATAGTTCCTCAAGGTAATGCCTATTATACACTATGGAATTAACTCTCAAGTTAGATTTGCTCATCTTTTCTACTAGTTCCGCTATCATCTTTTTCATTATTTCTTATATAAATATGATGACTAAACATAGATGACTTAGTGATGTAATAAAAATATTTTTTTTTTTGAACTTTTTTTTTTAATTACTTGTATGATTCCTTTATATAATATGGAATCTGATTTCTTAATTGAAGTCTTTATAACTATATATAAGTAAAAATATGTTATATAGTAAGTGCGTTTTTATATATGTCATCGTCTATGATGACATATTATAATTGTTTATATTTCATTTATTTAATTTATGCATATATATATTTATTATGAAAATATTGCGTGGGTGAGAATAAAAATGAGAAAAATAAAACTAATTATTCTTTTCAAATCTTACTTCCTATTTTAGAGTTTAAGTTTATTGACTATTAGACTATTGTTGAGTTAGAATATGATTGTTAGAATATGTGGAGGAGTAGCCTTTTAGTAAAATAAGAAAAGTAAATGTAGATTTCCTGAGTGATGTTTAATATAAGACATCATTGCTATCACTAATAGTATATGACAACGTCTATCATCATCAAACATGTCTTTTCTTGACATTGTCATGATTGCATGTTTTTATCTATTTGTCACCTAGCTATTATCATATGATTTTTGTTCAATCACAGTATTCTTTATATTATTTTAATTAGATCATTGATGAATTGAGAATAGAAAGTTATTGAATTATAAAGATAAATTTATTCATTTGTCGTTTGCTCTTCATTTGTTTCATTTGATTTGAATAGAAAAAAATAAAATAGAATAGAATAGAAAGATAGAATCAAAAGGAAAGAAAGACAAAGAGAATCGCAATTAATGTCACATACAAACGTCAATCGAATAGTCTCCTGCTGATTTCCATACATACACACACACATACTCATATTCTCGTTTAATACCTCTTGAGAATTTTAAAATTGCAATGAAAAATGAGATATATGCCTATATGTGAGTAACAAGTACTATTGCTTGCCTATCAATTGTCTTAGCAACTGAGTGTTGCTTTCCTTATTTTTTGTTGAAGGTTATCGAAACATCGTCATCGATCTTTATATTATGTTCTTGTCACTTTTTTTTATAAAGAAAAAGAATAAAAAAAAAAATAAGGAAAGAGATGAGTATGCCATTACCTACAGTATAGATGCTTATTTCTTCACGTCTCTCTTAGACAATTTTTGGTAGAAATAACTTATTTAATTATTGTTTTCATACTATTTGATTGTATTATGTTTATAAATTTATTACAATATATTTCATTGACAAAGTCAAATAGTATACAATTTTAAATAGTTTTATAGTCTTGTTTTTTTTTTTTTGATATAATGCCTAACGAAATAATAACTATGATAGTTGTTTGCATGTTTAGAAGAATAGAAATAGTTTATATAAATGTTTAGATTTTCTTTTCTTCTCATATTATTTGTAATCTTAATACTACTAAGAAACTAAATTGTCTATGAAACTTCGTTAAATTTGAATATATATATATATGTCACGTTTCATTTTTTTTAGTTATTTCAGAACACCCGACGAACTAATTCCTCGTCCTTTGCACAATGTTATTCGACATATTGGCCGTGTTCGTCGTTACACTTATCTCACCATTGTTTTTATGCAACACATCTGTGCATGGTTTCCCAAAATCATCATCAAATCTTGAATATATTCGTAGTCATCCAACTGCTGATTTATCATCTTCACTCAGGCTTTTTAATCATCATCCAGTACCGAGTGTTGATTATGATTTAGGTGGTGATATATCTGAAATGTTAATTGGAGAAAGTAATGAATTATTATCAACTAACGATCATGATGACGATGCATCATCATTAGACACTTCTGCTGATGCATTCAATGAGTCATTCGACTTTGATTATCATCGATCACCATCGAAATCATTATCTAGCAAATTATTTTTATCATTAAAAAAACAACATCAACAAAACCAAGAAGAACAAGAATCCGAGCAAAAACGATCGATTTCGCCGTCAATCAATGCATCACCTGTATTACCATCTCAATTTAATCTCAAATCGGCTGTAACTACAGCAGGATTTGTTGATCCATCTCATACAAATAACGTCATCAATTTTAGTCAATTGAGTGAATCGACACGCTTGTCACCTTCACTCAAGGTTTTAGTTGAGACAAATCCGTTTGCTCGTGCTTGGCTTACTATGCTTTTACAAAAAGTTATGGAAGAACAACCTGTACCGTATATTTTCAAGTATGGACGACGTCGCAGAAAATAATGAAACAAAATAAATTTATTATCAATAAAAGTCAAACGACGAAACGCGAGCCAAGAAAATCATTTTTCCATCATTATGATCATCAGCATTTTGACAACATACAAAAAATTTGTAATATCACCATCATCATCATCAGAGCAAACATATTTCTGAATGTGCCGGAGACCCAGAATAAAATTCCTTTTACCTAAAAAAAATATTCATACTTAGAGAGCATGTGAAAAATTTTCAAAATCGATAAAGCAAACAAAAAAAGAAACAAAGTCTTTTTATTTAAGTAAAAGTCATGTATTATTCTGAGTAAATTATTAATTGACTTGATAAAATGAATATAATTAATATAATCTATCCATTATCTCTTAATTTAATTACATTAAATATGCATTTCTCATAAACAATAACATAAACATCTTTCATATATTAAATAATCAAATATATGATATGAACAATATATATCATTATTTTTAACTATTTAATTCTTGGTATAAGGATAAAAATTTTGTTGTTATATTTAATCTTCTTTTTATTTAATTGAAATTAATTATTTATTGATATATTATTAGTTATCAGTATAAAATTTTTCTTTTTAATATATATAAATCTTTTATCGATAATATTTCATTGTATTCTCATTAGATTAATTAATAATTTTGTCGTTCTGAAGCAGCATTAAAAAAAATCAATGAATATAATTAAAGATTATATTTATAAACGAAATTAACCTATTTACTTATATTTCAATGACGTCAATGCAATAAAATACATAAGAGAATTTTATACGAATTGCGTAGAATAATCTTAACGGAAAAGTATCATTTATACAATACATTATAACAATATTTCTTTAAATGAAAATAAAAATTATATTATCATATTAAACATATCTTTAATGGAACATAAAATGATATTTTATTTTAAAAATCTTTCAAAAATAAAGAATATATATTTTCTTAATATAAGTTTATTATGCATTAGTATTTCATTGTATTAATAGTATGATTGATTTTGTTTTAGAGAAAACTAATGATTAGAATACTTTAAAACTATTCTTTCATAGATATTTTTTTTATTAATTTGTGAATTCTGTTTTTTTTTTAGTAGCAAGTCCATGATTGAATACTTACATATAAATAATTTTATTGAGAGAAATCTCAATTAACCTCCACTAATTATATTATTCTTTAATATTGAAAATATTTTATCAAAATAAAAACAAAAAAAAATATTCCATTTTTTGATCTCTATAGGTCATCTAAAAATATGTGACGCACATCAATGTAAATGACGTTTCTATACTTTTCTATTTGTTATAATGTATTAAAGAAACTAAACTATAGGATTTAACCATGATATAAAATGTTCCTGAAGGATTTCCTTAAAATAGATTTTTTTCATTATACTCATAAACATGAATGTTAATTCAATATTATAAATATTAATGCATGATCGAATCTATTGAAGTTTAAAAAAAAGCTTTTCTTTCTTTATATTCTACTAATTTTAGTTCTTTGTATTAATATATATTCTATTTTCTGAATTGGTACGGAAACAAAACGGATCTATCGATCATTTGATTATTAATTATACTTTTTAATAAAAAGTTTGTTACTAAGAAAAAATATTCATTTTATCAGTATCATTGACTTATGCATTGATGAATGCGATTATTGGTTTAGAGTCAGATGAAATAAATATGTAGAAAAATAATCAATTATCTGTTTTATATTTTAATATTTGAAAAAACTTTTTGCTGAAGGACATACTAGTAATGGTTTTTCAGAAATCTTATCTCACATTGAATAAATGTATAATTATGATTGTTGTGAATGAGATAAATTGATAAACCGTGTCATTTTTAGTAGCAAGAATAAAACTAAATTTTTTTACAAAATAAGAACAATGATTTTACTGTTATTCTGTTGATAAAGGTGTTCCTTTTATAAAGAATTTCATGAGATTAAAGTACTTGTTGAATTATGTTTCAATTCAATAAACGTATTATCTACAAAGAAAGAAAAAATAATAATAAAGCAACTTTAAATTCAAAACACTTTTTACAAAAAAGAATTTATATATTCAAAATTGGTATTGAATTCTGAGTAGAATGGTATATTTATATCTTTTGAAAAAGGTCTTTTATTTTTTATGAGATCATTTGACACCTGTAGGGAATCTGTAGAACCTTTGAAAGCTTTCTTTCTTTCTTTAGAACATTATTATATTCATGATTATTGAGTGTAAAATTTAATACTGATTCCAAATATCATATTTATTTTGCTTCAAAATTATTTTCTATCAATCATTGTCGGAAATTATCATCGTATTTTTTGATTTCTATGCTGTCTTTTGTAGTATTTCAGTACGTTCCACACTTTTACCTTATTACGAATTAATTAAAAGTTTCGTTATCCTTATCATGCAAAGTTAAAGGGCTTCAAAATCGGATCTCTGTCAGTATCTTATAGTAAATCATACTTTTCTTCATTGAAACTCAGTTTTTTAAAGCTTTAATCTTAAATTTGCAATCAACGTTCAATATTACATCTAATAAACATAAATATAATAATGTTCTGAAGACAAAAATTCTAAAGGCTCTACAGATTCCCCACAGATGTTAAATGATCTCATAAAAAATAAAAGTCCTTTTTCAAAAGATATAAATATATCATTCTACTCAGAATTCAATATCAATTTTGAATATATAAATTCTTTTTTTAAAAAGTGTCTTGAATTTTATATTTGCTTGATCATTATTTTTTCTATCTTTGTAAATAATACGTTTATTACATTGAAATATAATTCAACAAATACTTTAATCTCATAAAATTCTTTATAAGGGAACATCTTTATAAAAAAATGACAGTGAAACCGTTGTTTTTATTTTCTAACAATATTTTGTTTTATTCTTGTTACTAAAAATAACATGGATTATCAACTTATTTTATTTCGAACAGACATAATTACATATTTATTCAATGTGAGGTAAGTATGTAATACTAATAGAAATTTCTGAATAACCACTATCACTATGTTTCACAACCAACTTTTAAAAATCGGATTTCATAGACCGATAGAGAAAAGATTTCTTTACATTACTTGTGAAGAAAACTTTTTAAAATATTGATAAGTAAAAACGTTATATGAGTTTTAATAAACATGATTGATTTTTTTCTATGTATTAATTTATTTGACTCTACATAACTATTCTTTCTAGCATTTTGCAGTATTGATTGATGATACAATAAAGATATTTTATTTAATAATTTCTAATTCATTTCAATGAGTTTTCAATCAGTAATTCAATACTTAAACATCGTAGAGATTAGTTCGAGAAATTAATCTAAAACAAATTCTTAAATATTAATGATTTTATACTTTCGGAGAAGCCGGTGTTGGTTGTATTCTTCAAGTAACAGTTGAATACAATATATATATTAGTAAGATTTCATTGATATGTATTATTGTTTAATTTTTATCCAAATGTAATATTTTGATAATAATATTGATTTTTGCACTACCATTAATTGAAACGAAAAGACAAGAATAGATTAGACTATTTTCTCATTTTGAAGATATTTCGAACTTTTCAATTGAAATTAAGTTAATAGAAGTTCCTTATAAAATTACCAATGTTATTCATTATGTCTCTAAATCGATCTTTCAACTGACATTTGTCCATTCTCATAGCAGTATCAAAATTTATTTTTGACAATCTTTATGAAAGAGTACGAATGCGAGCCAAAAATTCAATTGAGAAATTTTTAAAACGAAAATCTTGCAATATCATCAGGAGTTCCTTTTGATTTTATTTTAATATTCAAATTAGAATATTTTAATGGCAAGAAAACAATCTTATCCATCCTTCTCATTTATACACAAACGAATTAAAATTGGCGTAAGATTCTTTTTAGATATGATAATGACGAATAAATGAACTAAATATTTCTGTATATAAACGACATCTAAATATAATATAGCATATTAATACAAAATTCTATATAAATACTTTTCTTTATTAATTATTAAAAATGAAGAAAATGATTTATTTTATATAATCATAATATAATCAAAATAAAATCTAAAAGATGTCACTAGTTATATTTTACTAGATAATTCCTTCGTTTTTCTCTCCCCTATAGTCATTTAAAGTAATCTTTATGCAAAAAAAAAAAATTTTTATTTCTATTCAAATTTATAAAATAATTTCAAAAAACTAAAGAAAATTATTAATCATAATTATATAAACATTGTGAGTAATATTAAATATAACGTCATTAATTTTTATCATTCTTATCTTTATCATATATGATTATAGTTTATTCTATAATATGAACCAGAAAAAATTTGATAATAGTAATATAATTGAAACAAATAATGATGCATGTCAATGTAAATTATATGCTATTGAACGTGGTTATTGGCAAGATCCATATTTAAAATTACTTGCTAGTACAAATCATCATGAACGTCGTACACCAGAAATAAGTCTTGGCTATTATGTACGTGTTCATGGTCTTCGTTATCTTATTGAAAAATTTATTAAATTAACAAATAATCAATGTCAAATAATAAATCTTGGTTGTGGATTTGATACAACAATATTTTATTTATTAGATAAAGAGAATCTTCATTTTAAACATATGATTGATATTGATTTTGAAGAAATAGCTGAAATAAAATCATTAAAAATTCGTCGTTCATCACATCTTTATAGTAAATTACCTGAAGAAGATAAATCTATAAATATTCCATGTGGTTTTCATACATCATTATATACAATATTACCTGTTGATCTTCGTGATATAACACAATTAGATAATCAATTAAAATATTTATCAAATAATAATATTATTGATTATACTAAACCAACATTATTTCTAAGTGAATGTGTTTTAATTTATATGTCAAATGAACATTCATTAAATTTATTAAAATATTTATCTCAAACATTTTCACAATGTTGTTTATTTTTAAATTTTGAACAAATTAATATGAATGATAAATTTGGAGAAATAATGTTTGAAAATTTAAAACAACGTTCATGTTATTTAATTGGTATGAATTCATGTCAAACAATAAATAGTCAACATGAAAGATATATAAATGCAAATTTTACATCATCACATTGTATAACATTAAATGAATATTATAAAAAATATTTAAATATAAATGAAAAACAAAGAATTGAAATGATTGATGGTGGTTTAGATGAAAAAGAATTATTAGAACAATTATTTGAACATTATTGTTTCTCATGGGCTTATAGAGATGAAAATAATATTGGTTTAGATAAAATAACATTTGAAAAAAATTAAAAGACAAACATTTAAATTTGACTTTTTGGTTTTTTACTTTTAGATTAATATGAGTTTATTTACTGTATCAACAACAAAAATTTTTGATAAATTATTTGGTATAAAATTTTAATAAAAAAAAAAAGTTAACAAATAATTTGTTTTTTTTTTTTATTTTTATTAGAAAAAGCAACAAGTCCGCTTTTACTTGAACCTGATTGGGAATCAATTCTTCAAATATGTGACATTGTTAAATCACAAGAAGTTCCGTAAGAATATATTTAAATTCATACATAAACAAAAATGTTAAACTTTTGAATTCTAGTGCAAAATATGCAGTACAAGCAATTAAGAAAAAATTTGGTCATGAAAATGCTCATGTTATTCTTGGTTCACTTCGAGTATGTTTTCATTTTCAATACAAAATAGTTAAATCTTTATATATCAGCATTTTTCTTTTTATTCTGATTCAACGAGATCCTACTTTATAGTTAATTTAGAAAATAGATCAATACTTAAGATCATATCCCTCAAGATTTGATAAAGGAAAATTTTCACGCTAATATTATGACATGCGAAGAAGATATTCACTAAACACGATGAACAATAACTCATTGGATAATATTCATTCTACATGTTTAGTTTAATTTTTTATTTGTTTGGGAAAATATCGTAGATCTATATTATTAAATTATTAGTTTTTAAGTGAAGAAAAGCGTTGAGAAGTTTAATTATTAAAAGAAGTAGTACGCTAGTTATAGAAATGCTTTTTTTTTATATGGTGACAACAAAACTTATAGTAACAGATGAGTTCTAAAAATGTTTTCCGCTTTTTACGAAGTAAATGATAAAAGTCATCAATAAAAATGAGATATCAAATAAAAGATCAAATCTTCATCAATCTCTCTGAATCTTTAACTCAATTTTAATTTTTCTAAAGAATGTATAATTATTTTCTCGAATCAAATTTTCAATGATTTTTGAAAATATGGTATTATAATATTTTGTTTTTCAGTGTTTGGAATCAATAATGAAAAATTGTGGAGGAGGAGTTCATAAAGAAGTTGCACAACGAGATATGGTCGACGCATTACGTGAATTAACAAAAGTAAACTATTTCAAATAAATAGATATTTTAAAAAAAATTTATTTTTAAGAATGGACCAGAAATAATTCGTGATAAAGTCCTCGAATTAATTCAATGTTGGTCTCATGGTCTTGGTATATTTAATAAAAAAATTTTTAATAATCAGTGAAAATTTTTTTATATATTTCAAGGTCACAACCATAAAATCTTTACTGACACATATAATTTAATGAAACTTGAAAATTATCGTTTTCCACCATTAAAAGAAGGCGAAGCTATGTTTGAAAATAGTGACATAGCTCCAGATTGGCGAGATGATAAAGAATGTTTCCGTTGTCGGCAAACATTTTCAACATTTGTTCGTAAAGTAAATTAAAAATAAAATGTTATTTTTTTTTTTGAAATTTTTATTAAATATTTATTTTAGCATCATTGTCGAGCATGTGGAGATATATTTTGTGATAAATGTAATAAATTAATTTTAATATTTTTGTTTTTTTTCTGAAAATTCACAAAATATTTATAGGTTCATCCAAACAATGTCCAATTCCGAAATTTGGTATGGATCGTGATGTACGTGTTTGTGATGCATGTTATGAAAAATTAACATCTGGGTAAATTTAACAAAAAACAAAATTTCTAATTTAATTATTACTATTATTTATTTATTTAATTAGACAACAGTTAAATCCCAGTTCATTGCCAAAAACAATACAAACAATCAAACCAATGCCAACGACTAATCCAACATCTAATCAAGTAAAATAAAATAATAAAAATTAATTAATTTTTTTTTTGTTATTATTTTTAATTTAGACGAAAAGTCAAGCAGAATTAGATGAAGAAGAATCATTACAACTTGCTTTAGCTATGTCACAAAGTGAAGCCGATGAAAAAGAAAGACAAAAAAAAATGTTAACTCAAAAATATGCTATGTCTAGTTTTCTATCAGCATCGAATAGCGATAATAATATTCCGGTAATAATAAAAAATAATTAACAAAAATCTTTTTTTAATATTCAAATTTCTTTTAAAGAATTTTCCAGAAACTAATAATGAATATTCTGAATTAACAAAATATATTCAACAAGGACAACATCAAAAACAAGAAAACTTAAATTCAACAAATATTTCAAATGGTCATGGTTTAGAATTACCATTACAACCATCAGTATATATACAAAAATAATAAACCAAACAAATAAGTATATTCTCTTTTCTTTTTATTTCTAGAATGAAATAAGTCATTTTGTAACTGATAATGAAATTGATCAATTTACAACAATTGTTACTGATCATATAAATAATTTTAAATTTCGAATGTTAAGTAATCAACAACGTAGTCGAAATATAACGACTGATACAGCTGTACAATCTGTTTTTGTTATGCTTCAACATTTTCATCCTGAACTTCATCGTTATATGCAATTATTAGAAGATAAGCGAGGTTAATTATCAGATTAATTTAAAATAAAAATTATTGTTTGTTTTTTTTTGTTATATAGCTTATTATGAAAATTTACAAGATAAATTAAATCAATTAAAAGATGCACGTGAAGCATTAAATGCTTTACGTACTGAACATTATGAAAAAAAACAAAGAGAAGCTTTAGAACGTGATCGACAACGACAAATACAATTAGCACAAAAACTTGATTTTATGAGACAAAAAAAACAAGTTTGTTTTATTAAAGTTTAAATAAATAATTCTATTTGATTTTATTTAGGAATATCTTGAGTATCAACGACAAGTACATCTTCAACGTTTAGCACAACAGGAACTCGAAATGAAAAATCGTCTTGAACAACAACGACAATTAACATTAGCACGCGAACAATTTGTACAAAATCCTCAAATGGTAATAAAAATAAAATCTTCAACAAAACCTTTTTTTTATACATGATAATAATAAACAGATATGAGATAGTAAGATTAGCAAAAATAGTTTATGTGCTTGATTCTAAGTTCAAAATATCTAATGAAAAAACTCCAATCAAATCATTCTTTTTTGGTCTAAATTCATTATTTTTATGCTTTTTTCCCCTAGAGATTTATCTAATAATAATTCATAAATATGATTAAAATTTTCCTTTAGCCAATGGCATCATATGATTATGGTCAATTATCTCAACAAAATCCAGCTTATCAAACACCATATAATACTTTACCAATACAACAAGGACCTGATTCAATAAATCAATATTCATTTATGTCACCATTTTCAATGCAACAACCTTTACCATCATCTCATTATCCTTCTATGATGATGTATCCACCAAAAACAGATACAAATATATTACCTCATGCACCGACGCCATTACCAATGCAGCCTATGCCATATCCAATAGGAACGAATGGAGGTATTTTTAGTAAAAATTTTTATCCTAAACTAATCTATTTTTAGATTGTGTCTATACTGATAGAGGGAAGAGAAAATGATAAGATTAGTTTGTGAAAAAAAACTTATTTTGAGAGTGATTTTATTAACCAATGAAATTTTATTTCTATGAATAGTAAAAAAATGACAAATTGACTTATCATTTATACTCTTTTTTATTTGTATATCTAAAGATATGAGTCATGATTATTTTTATGTTATGTAGATACAAATTACACTCATTCTTCTACTCAATTACCAATGGTTAATATGAATATGTCTTATAATCAACAACAACAACAACAACCACAACAACAGCCACAGCAACAACAACCAACTCCAATTGCAAGTGAAGAAAAACCTGATCAACAATTGATCATTTTTGACTAAGCTTTTATTAAAATTTCTTTTTTGTCATATCGTGCAATTATGTTTTTAATTAGTTTTCTTTTTTTCTCTTTACGTTCTTAATATATTTTTGTCTGCATCATATATATATATATATCGAATAAAAGTTGTCCTTAAAATATTAAACAACAGTGAAGCGTCTATCATATTTTACATTGTATATCTTGATTTTATTATAATATTAATTGTGGACTCAAGTACAAACAGTTATTCAGTTCTTTTTCCTTTTTTCTTTTCTTTTTTTTTCTTCCTTTTTTTTCGGTTCTGTACTATTCTTTTTCTTCCTTTTTCTTTCATTATAATCTAACAAAAAAAATCTTTTCTTAAAAGAAAAATAATATTGATGAAGAACAAATTATTTGATGATATCTTGTATTCGAATATATACAAATGAACAACTATTGATCACGATGATATATGAAGGACTATACAGGTTCTATGTGACGATAGACGAAGTGCTGAACGACGAATTGTAGTTGCGTTGGTGTAGTATGACATTTAGTTGAACGGCGAACTATTTCTCTCGTTTCTCTCATTTCTATCATTTCTCTCATTCTTTCATTCTCTCGTTCTCCCATTTTCCCACTTCTCTCATTCTCTCATTCTCTCATTCTCTCATTCTCTCTCTCTCTCTCTCTCTCTCTCCTTTGAGAGAAAGAGAACGACAGACATATGAGCATATATATATAGATGTGCATTACTTTCAGATCGACAGAAAATCTTCATCAGAACGTGCTCGCCTCTTCATCTACTCTTCTTACTCTCAAATACAGTCACACAGAGACAGAAGGATCTGTAACGTCAATTTGTTGTGTACAACTATTTGTCTTTTTTTTTAATTATCTTGTATAACCTCTCTCTTTTTAACTATGAACAGCTCTATTGTTCGTCGACAAAAATATCGAAAATCACCGCCTCAGCCAGTTGATCGACATTTGGCTGAAATCGGCGAATTCGATGGTTCGATCTATATTAATGCCGGCATCGATTCAACCTGGTATGTTTAAGATACGAAAAAATTATTTTTTTGTTATTTTAATTTTATCTTTAATATTAAATTAGTTGTAAAAAACGTGGAAGAACGATGCATAAACTTACTAATGGTGTTATGGTGTCAGCTCCTAAAACTCAAGCAACAACAATAACAACAACAATAAAACGACCATTAAAAGGTTCTGGCGATGATTTACTATCGGAGCTAAGTAATGATAGTTCGAATGACGATCAATTTGATTCGATTAATAATCGATGTTGTTCCTATTGTGGAAAGTAGTAATATGAAAATGAATAAATTAATAATATATAAATAGACTTTTGTTTTATTGTATATTTTAAATATAATTTATCTGTGAAAAGAAAACACTTTCGTGTTTCTTTTTTTGTTTATTGTATAGCGATGTTCTTTTTCCAATGTGTCTGCATAATTAGAACACAGTGAAAATGAACAAGCTGATTATATATACATGTATATGTGGTCAGTGCCACTCATTAGGACGTTCGTTTTTTTTTTCTTGTATTTTGTTTGTTTCATAATAAATTTGAAAAAAGTCTTATAATATCTAATTTGAATTCTTAGTTTTTTTTAATTCTTTGTAAGAATTAATATGAATTGAGTTGAAAATGATTCAAACAAAATTTTTCTTACGATTATATGCACATTGATTGTCACAGTGCTATGTATATGTGAATAAGACAGTCTATATAATCTAAAAAAATACCCTCCAACAAATGTTTTAAACACTTGTAATGATATGCGAACAAAAAAATATTAATAAAAAATTTTTTATTTGTTCAGAATTGGTTTCTATGCTTGTGGCAAAGCTATACTTATGTTTTTATAGAGGAAAAAAAAAGAATGAACAATATTGAAAGCGATGAATCGATCATCAAAAGACAAAGAATCTATTAAAAAAGAAAACATTTCAACGGAAGTTAGAAAAGCTTCTATAATTAAATTTAACACCAATGTCTAACTGTAAGGTTAACCAGTTTAGTGAATAGAAAATGGACAGTATATATATATATATTTGGTAAAAACTAATGGGATTTTAACAAACTTCTATTTAGTAAATAGGTTATTTATTTGTTTATATAAAGAAGTTTCTAGAATGAATGTGTTGATTAAAACATATTTTTATACTTTTCTTTTCAAGAATATTTCAAAAAAGACAGGAAAAAGTAGTCACTTCTTTTATTAACTTTATGATACTTTTGAGTAAAAAAAAAATGTTATTTCATATTATTATGTATAATAGATGTCGCATATAATTTTGAATAATTAAATATATATTTTTATTTTTGAAATAATTTTACTGAATTAATATTTTCAAATAAAATATTTTTAAGATAAAAAACATTTCTGAATGTATAACCTTATACTTTATTTGTTTTGTACTAAACCAATTGATTTAATTTCAATTATTTGTTTATTTTTTTCTTGTTTAAAAATTTGTTTACTCAAAATTCTTTTTTTTTTTTGTTGTTGTATTTTCATTGATTATTAATTTATTTTTTGTTAAAATAAAATTCTTTGACATGATGAGTACTACACATTTAAATGAAATAAATCCTAATAATGAAGAATATTTATGTTCACGTGAAGAACATCATCAACGTTATCCATCAACAAATTCTTCAACACCAAATTCATCAGGTGGTGAAAAACAATTTCATTTTATAAGCAATATTAATGAACGGTTTGATAAAATTTTATTAATATTAATAAAAAAATGAAGATTTTTTTATTTTTTAAAGAAATCGATCAGGACATAATTCACGAACAAGTTCTTTAGCTGAATCAACAATAACTTCATTAACATCAATTAATAATGAAGGTTTTTCTAATTTTGGAGAAATTATTCAACATTTACAAACAGGTTTGTAAGAAATTTTTCCTCAAAAAAAAAAGATAAATATCTGAAAAATTATTACAGCTAAAAAACTCAAGATCATATTGATTATTTTCTTTTAAAGATTTTATAATCTTATACTTGGCAGCAAAAGCTTGGGTACTATAATATACACATTCTATAGAATTTACCATAACCTTTTTTTTCTTGTTCACATTTTGATATTGCGTATTTATGCACGTAGTGACTTCTCTTTTTGAAAAATAATACTTTTTTTTTGTCAACTATATTGTTATAGTAGAAAATTATTCGAAAATATCAACAAAAGTATTCTACAGGTATAGTAATAGAGATCAAAATATTATGACATTCTTTAAATTTTGAATATATGCTTATGCCAAACATACACAAATCTTGATTTTATATAAAAGAAAACAACATTTTAGTTGACTTAAAAATTAGTAATTTACAAAATCTCTTTCTTTCTCACGAATAATAAACAATTTCATTCATCTTTATATATCCTAATTTTGTCTTTTAATCATCGTTTCACAATGATTACTAATATTTATTAAATATAACCAACTATAACCAATCTATATTATAATAGACAAACGTTTTTAGTTCGAGAGCTTTCATATGATTGGTCATAAAACGAAAAAAAAGTTCATATGTACATATGTCGTATTGAAGTTATAACTCCAATACGACATACATATGTATATACCTCATATATGTCCATCCATTATGTATATGTATATATATGCATATATATATATATATATATATAAATCATGCTAAATTACGTGAAAAAATGAGTTTGGATGATTAAATAATGATTTTAAATCATCTTAAATCAACAAAACTCATTTTAAATCACAGGATTACATATGGCTGTTTCTCCTTGATGGAAGTACAAAGAGAGTATGCACTCCAGGTATCCCACTTTTCTCTCTTTGAGTTCAATCATTCACAGGGTCTCTAGTAGTTTTTACATCGTAGTTGAATGTAAATCTATGAAATTTTATCAATAAAAAATATGAATATCTCTTTCTATTTCAGTTTGGTTTGATAATAATAATCATGATAATTCACGTCGATCAACACATAGTTCATCAACAACATCAATTAATAATTCAAATATAAATGAAACAATTCCATCAAATTATACAAGAGGACATTCACAATCAATGTCTTCATCTCAACAACATTATAGTCATCATCAATCTGGTCAACAACAACATAATCAATATTCTGGACAACAATATTGGAATAATTATAATAATCCTCGTCGAACGGGTAGTGGAAATTATACTCGAAATTATAGTGGAGGTAATAATGATCTTTATTGGAATCAAAAATCAAATCGATTTCCATCACATCGTTCAATGAATAATCTTATGACAAATTCAGTTAATTATCAACAACAACCTCAATCATCACCACCTACTCAACGACGTCAAAATGAACAGCAATACTATCATAATGAACAACAACAGCAACAACAACAGTCGTCACAATCGTATTATAAAAGTAGGATTTAATAATATTTTTGATCAAAATAGATGCAATATCTTTTTTTCAATTATTTCCTTCTTCCTTTAAATTTGATCTTCTATTCATATTATAGATGCATATTTAATTACTTATCTTAAACGCCTTCCTAGCATAGAAGGCTGTCCTAAGTAGGAAGTGGGAAAAAATGTGTGGTATGACGCTTTTTCATAATAGAACGCTATGGCCTTCTTCTATTCTAAGCGGGGGCATACTCTGCAAGTTTCAACCCTATTAAATACAAATTCGTCATGAAAGGTACAAGTATGTCCAATATACTTCTGCATCGGTGTAAGCAAAAAAAAAACACAAGTGTTGATTAAGCCATTATCTTATTCACAATATTTTTTAAATAGAATTATATATTCAGAATCACTGTCAAATTCTAAACAAATTAAAATCATTTTTTCTATTTAAAATTTACTCTTGTTTATAATAATCCACAAATATTAGCTCATTTTGAATTGAAACCGAAAAGTGAAAACATAAACCAGCCTTTCTAGGCTATAATATAAACAAAAATTCGCTTGAAAGTTAGAAGAAGCCATGTGATATTCGGAATTAGTATGCAAATCTGTATGCTGACAATGCATATTTTAATAAAAGTCAATAGAAAGAATTTTCAATGGTCTCGGAGATGTTCTTACACATGTTCGATTGTAGAGAAACCTTGAAAATTTTTTTCAATAGAAACAGATCATTTCATTTTATTCAGAATTTGACAGTAGGTTTGAATATATAATATTCGGATTTGAAAAATACCGTGAACAAAACAATGGTCTAATCAGTTTGTGTTTTTACTTATTTCAGTGCTATATATGTACCTTTCTCAATGAATTCTCATTCAATAGGATTAAAAATTTCAGAGTGAGATATGTAATTAAAGATATATCTGTAGTATGAATAGGAGATTGAACGACATTGGTAGAGAGAAATAATCGAAAAAAAAGTGTTGCATTTATTCTATCCAAGGAAATAGACAGAACTAAGTGTTTTATTAATAATTTTGAAGAAAATCGACCTGATCATGATCGTCGTCTAAATGGTTATACAACTCAACAACAACAACAGCAACAGCAACAACAACCACAACAATCATCAGATTATTCATCAAATAATACTACATCTGAACAGTCAAATATAAGTTCAACACAGTCATATCCGAGTAATTTAAACTCATATAATAGATAGTGTTATTCTATATCTTAATTAGGCAAATACTTAGAAATTTTCTATATGTGTTGTCAAATAACAATTTCTATCAGAGGTTGAAAACTCTCTAAACAATATTTCTCATTTGTATATATATGATTATTGTCCTTCTCTTCCTCCGGTAGTCATGTAGCATTTTTCTTCTCTTCTTTAGTTAATCGTTCTTTCGTTGTTGTGTATATATATATATTTACTTTTCTTTCGATCTTTTTTCTGGTTTTTTTTTGTCATATACGTTTCTTTTCTTTTTTTTCTTCTTGTGATGTTGTGTTATTGTATGATGATTTTATTAAAAGTTCTCTCTTTCTTTTTTTTTGTTTGTTTTTTTTTTTAATGACGAATTATTTCATATGAGAGAACAATTGAAGTTTTACATATTCTTTAGATCATGAATCGATTTTTCATTGGAATTGAAGGTGGAGCAACGAAAACTGAAGGTATTCTAATTGATGATACTGGTAAAATTTATGTTACATTACAAACAGGACCATCTAATCCTTGGGTAAATTTAATTTATTACTTTATAAATATTTAATCAAATTATTTATTCAAAGGTACTTGGTTTTGATAATGTAGCAAAATTATTAAAAAATTTAATTGATGATATACTTGTTAAAGGTGAAGTTAATTGGGATCAGATTGTTAGTGTTGTAAGTTAAAAGAGTTGAATAAAATGATTTAAAAAAAAAACAACTTTTGTATTTTTTTCTTGTAATTGAAGGGTATAATATTGAGTGGTGCTGGACAGAGTGAATCTCAATCAAATGTACGTCAGGAGCTTCAATTATTAAATGTTGATGTAAGTAAGATTTCAGTCGGTGAAGATTTATTAGGACCTGTGCCAAATGGTGGAGTTGTGATTATTGCTGGAACAGGATCAAATTGTGTTGTTTATAATGACGATGGTACAAGTAAACGAGCAGGAGGGTAAGAAGAAAATTTAAAATTATTATTATTGTTGTTATTTTCTTTTTTTTTTTGATTATTTATTATTTAGATGGGGACATTTATTAGGTGATGAAGGTAGTGCTTATTGGATTGCGCAACGAGCAATAAAACGTGTTTTCGATCATGAAGATAATTTGCATTTATCACGTTATGATTTAACAAAATTAAGTAACGAAATAAAAGCATATTTTAACGTAAGTTATCTATTTTGATGTTTTTTTAATCTTTTTTTGTTGTTTATTTTTATCTATTTACTAAATAGGTTCAAGATATGAGCCAACTGCTAAAATATTTTTATAAAGAATTTCAAAAAAATCATATTGCTGGTTTTACTCAAGTTATTGCTGAATGTTAGTATTAAAAACGAAACAAAACAAAAATGTCAATGAATATTTCTTTTATTTATAGTGGCTTTTAATTACAATGATGAAGCGTGTCAAGAACTATTAAAAGAAGCAGGTTATATGTTAGGTACACATCTTCGAGCCATTTCAGGTCATATTGAAAAGAAATTATATAATAATGGAACATTACGAGTTGTAGCAGTTGGTTCTGTTTTTCATAGTTGGAAATTTTTAAAACAAGGTATAGAAATTTTATAATTATTGAATAGAAATTTTTTATTTAAATTATTTTTAGGTTTTACCGATGCACTATCAAATGGTAATTCATTACCATATAATAAAATTGAACTTGTTCAATTAACATCTCCAGCAGCAATTGGTATATAAAATAGAATAATATTTTTATTTCTCTTAAATTTGTTTATTTTTCTTTTGATAAATTAGGTGCTGCTATTTGGGCTGCACGACGACAAAATAATCCACTAAATAATATTGATTTTAGTAAATGCTTTACTACACTCGATACAATCGATTTATAAAAATTCATATTATTATTGCTTAGCAATATTTTTTTTATTGAATAACTTGAACAAATCTATTTTATGCTTAAGCTTTCTTTTTTGGGCAATGTATATGTGATTTTTTTTTTCTATTGACAAATATTTCCAAAATAGTTAATGGTACCAGATATGACAATTTTGATTTTTTTCGTTTTTCTGGAATTCTTTTTATTGTTATGCATTTGAAGGCTTTGTGACCTTTTTTCTTTCTTTTGTTTTCTTTTGCTATTTAAAACATGAAATTATTTATTTATATTTACTCTTAGTTGGAAAAGATTTATATTATTGGTTATCTTTAATCTTTTTATTTTTATAGATCATGGTAGCCAAATTAGTTGTATTGTGTGAATATGCAATTGTTAATAATTTTAATACAATTCTTTCAACACAATCATCAACATTAAATGCATTACCTGTTAATCTTAAATCTCGTTTATTTACTTTACTTTCTCATCGTGGTTTGATAACTGATGATAATTTATCATATTTACTCAATTGTCGTACACGTACATTTGATTTTCGAGATTGTATAGGTATAACTGATCAATCACTGATATTAATGGCACGTTGTTCCTTAACAGCACAAATTGAACGAAAACGTCTTCAATCATCAACAAAAGAAGATGAAATTATACCATATACAACAGCAACAACAACATCTGTATTAAATCCATCTATTATACATGTACGTGGTATAAATATAACTGATTATGGTTTAATACAATTTGTTGAACAATATCCATCATTAAGAAAAATTCGTGCACATAATTGTTCACAAATAACAGATGAAAGTATTATTGCTATTGGTACATATTGTTTACGTTTAATGGAACTTGATTTAACTGGTTGTATTAAAATAACTGATGAAGGTATTAATGGTCTTAGACAATTAACACATCTTCGTTCAATAGCATTAACACAAACACATATAACTGATGATTCATTAATATCTATTGGACAATCAGCTTATCATCATACATTAAATGAAATAAATTTAAAAATGTGTACAGAAATAACAGATGATGGCTTCCTTTTTTTGCTCAAACATTGTCCAAATTTAAAAACAATTGGATTTATTCAATGTCCAAAATTAACTGAACGATCACGACAAAATTTAAATCCACATACACATCAATTATCATATCTTGTTTGGACAATTCCCGTTTAAAATAAAAACAAAAACCAAAAAAAAATAAACATTTTGATATTTATTATCTCGGTGTTGTATTTATATAGATATACATACTTATTATAATTTTATTTTCATTTATAGGTTTTGTCAATTGTATACATGGATACATAAATAAAGAGAATTTCAAGTTTTTTTTTTTGATATATATTGTAAAAATATATTTGATTTTTTAATATTAAGTTGATATATATTCATATATTTGAAAGGAATATCTTCGTATAATCTTTATAAAAATTAGATATGAATGATTTTTTTTAAGAAGAAAATACAAAAAAAAACACATTTATTCTATATATAGTATAAATTTTGGATAATTGAATTAATATTAATGTCTTGATCGTGTCCATCGAATGATTGATTAAGATCAATCGAGGTTTGCATCTATATTAAGAAATTTTGTACTTAAATTCATTTAAATAATCCATTCAGACGTATGTCTATCTATTGAATTGATAGAATTTTGTTTTCTTTACAATTGTAAAGATTAATTATCTACTAAATAATTAAATAAATTTTATAAAAATATAATTTCAAATGAACATTAATTACATTTAATTTTTGATAAAAATTTTATAATTTTATTATAGTTTAATTGAAATAATATACATTCTACCTATTATGACTTATATCTTTAAAAAAAACCGAATTAATTATAGAAAAAAAATCATTAATTTTTAATTGTATAATTTTAGATTGTAATTAAATATGACATCAATTGATTCAATATCTAAACATGAACAAATAGATCAAACAAATTATACAACAAATGAAACATTTTCTATCCCACTTGATCCTTCATATATTTACTGTGGTATGACATATATATCTCAACCTAGAAATCAACTTGCTATTATTTATACATATAATAATAATAATATATTAGAATTACGACGAACCGATGATAAAAATTTTGAATTAATTCATAAAATTGAATTAAATGATATTTCATCATCTATCGATGATTTTACATGGTGTTTACAACGAAATGAATTATTATTTATATCAAATGGACAATTAATAACATATAATCTTGAACAAGAACAAATAACAAATACATTATTAATTGATAAAGATAAAAATAAATATCGTATTGCATGTAATTCAACATTAATTGTATGTGTTGATTCACGTACATTAAAATTATATGATATAAATACATTAAAATATTTACGTCAAAAACGTCTTGATCATGTTTGTGAAGATATTGAATTTGATGATCAATATTTTGTTTCAACACATACAGGAAAATTAGAATTTTTAGATCATACATTTTTTTCTATTCGACGTTTTGCTATTGGTGGTACATCAATATGTCGTTTTAATAAGAAATTATGGATTATTGCTGATGCATTTGATGATAGAATTTTATGGCAATCACTTGATAAACTTTTATTAACTATTTGTCATATACATCAACCGAAATCAATTGTTGTTGTACCTAATATATCTCGTATTATTATACAATGTAATGATCCAAATAGATTATTAATATATGATCCTATTAATATAGATTCTTAGAAATAATTTTGTATTATAATTTTCTTATTTCTTTATTGTAATAAAATTAATAATGATTTGTTTAAAACTTGTTTTTTTGTATTTCTTAAAAATTATTTGTAAATATCGATGACTTTTACAAAGATGATTATTTTTAAAACAATATATTATGCATCTGTCAGGTGTATTTATTAAAAATATTTACATAGCATAAAAAAAATAAATAATCATAAATGAATAAATGAATGGTAGCAATGTAATAGATAGATTTTAATACAATAACTCAGGATAGATGCGATGTAATTTTTCTTTTTATTGTAGTCGTTTCTTTTTTCTTTCTTCCATACACATTACATATAACTGACAAATTAACGACTAGACACCGAAAGCAAACCAAAATAAAAATCATTTATAAAAGAAAAAAAAAAGCTACTATGTTTTATATATACATATATATAGATGCATATATATATTAATGCAAAACTAGCAGAAGAAGAAAATAATTGATGAGATCACCAGGCAGAGGAGGATAAAAGACTCATTCTATCACAGTTTTGTGTGCGAATATGAAAAGAAAAATAAAGAAAATAAAAAATATGAAATTATAAGGTTGCTTGCAAAGCATTTTCATTTCTTCTTTCATCACCTTTTATTAACCATGGGTGATTAAGTAATTCTTTTAGGCCTACTTTTCGGCTTTCTATGGTATTTCGAAAATCCCAATAATTTTTACCAGCAAATAATTGGATGATACGTGGTATTCGTTCGAATAAATTTTGAAGTGTTTGAAGCAATATTTCATTTCGATCATCATTTGGATCAGCTGTACATATTGACCAACCAAAATCAATAAATGTTAGTTGTGATGAAGATGATGCTGAAACAAGATCATCCATAGATGATTGTCTACTATCTCCACTCATACTTGAATATCCATCTTCACCATCTTCACTTGATGACCATTGTTCATAGTTCTTTTTAATTTCATTAATTTCATCATATGGTTTATAATAATAATTTTGACAACCATTTAAATCATAATGAATAATATGATGTTTTAATAATATTAAAAGTTGTTCAATAAATAATCGTACAAATGTACGTGCTTGTTGTTCATTTAAATAAGTAAAATCTGTACGAACTAAATTTTCCCAAACAGTACGTCCTTTAATATATTCAAATGCAATTAAATAACCATTACATGTTTCAAGACGTTTTGCACCATTATCAATACAACGTGGTATAGGTAAATGTGGACATATACGTCCAAGTTCACCTATATATTGTTCGATTGGAATATAATTATCAAAATTTTGTAAATGACGATTATAAATAACATTTTTTGGTTTATAAAAACAATTTTTTGTTGTTCTTAAATTTATTAAATCATCATATGAAACAAATGTATCAATAAAATCAGATCGTATAAGTTTAAGAGCAACAAGTCGTTGATCATTGTCCCATAAATCATGTGCATAATAAACTTGACATGTTGAACCGATTTTTCTATCATGTGAATTACTTAGACGAAATCGTTGATCGAGTCCCTCACGCATTAATAGCGTTTCGATCTCGCCGCGTGAATAATTAAGTGAACGAGGTATTTTCATTGATATTGAACTAATAATAGACAAAAATATTCAAACTAATAATAATCAATATTGAAATTAAATAAAAAGAAAATGAAATGATTATAATAGATCTATATATTTGTTATGATTTCTCTAATCGAACGACGTATAAGTGGTTAAAAAAAAGAAACAGAAAAAAAGAAAAAAGAAAAGTTGTTATTATGACGGGGAAAAATTATTACCTGTTCTTGTTGTTGTTGTTGTTGTTTTCCTTGTAGTTATAAGAAGAATCGAACATACAACAGCTAATAGGAAGACAAAAAGTGATTGCTTGTTATATTTAACCTTGAAAGTGTATAAAAATAGTTTATGTTTATTTGAATCTGAAATAATGATATTATAGTTTGACAAAAGCTTAATCGCTTCTCTCTCTCTCTCTCCTTCTCTTTATCGATTCTTTCAACCCTTTTCATTATAAGTGTGTGCACAATCTGTCACCTATCGTTATTGAGTACTCTCCTTCTATGACATTTGATAGTTGAGATCTCTAAACTAATATTATTATTTGTTGAATGTAAAACGAGAATATTCAATAATAATGATGAAGAATACTCTTTTTTCGTTTTTATAGTACTACAATCATACCGATAAGATAGTAAATAGATCAGCTGTTTTTTTTATAGATGCATTGGTATCCATGCATGATTGTTATTAAGAAATATCTACCGTCTATGTTTGTTCTTCCTTTTCTTTCGCTTCTTTTACGCTCTTCGAAAAATTCAACAACATTCTTTATTACATAGAAAATAGAACGCAGACGAAGAAATGAAAAGAAAAAAGAAAAATAGGATACGAAGTAACACATTGCTGAAATGGTTGCCATTTTTCTTTTGAAATAAGATATGATGCGAGGTTGGAGATGAAAAAAAGAGAAAAGAAAATGAAGAAAATAAGGGAGAAAAAAGTGAGAGTGTCAAAGGCTATGCAAGGAATGTTAAATTTAAATTGTATAATTGGCAATATTATATATCGATATAACTCTTGAAATGTCAAACTTTTTTATTTTATCAAAAAAATGAATATAAAAAAATTTATTATAGATCATTCATCGAAAATGAAAAGAATGAATATATGTATATTCGAATTCTTTAGTATCAAAATACTCTTTCAAATTTTTATTGAAATGAATAGTTGTTTTGTACGTAAAAATATACCCTTAGTGCAGATTACATATAAGATTATTTTGTATAGAGTATTTCTTTTTTTTTGTATTATAATCAAATAGAAAAGAAATATATAATGACAAATTTAATAAGGTGTATGTTTTTTTATTTTCAAGAAATTTAATATTATTGAGTCAATAATAAATATTAAGCTAAATTTCTATCATGCATATATACTGAGTAATACAGTATAAGTGATAAAAATATAAAAAAGGTTTTAATCAAGTCAAATAGAAGAAAATAACAGAATCTGTACTACAAAATAAGATATAGATATCATTAAAATTTAAATATATGCTAATTACTGTTTGATAAATCATTCTATGACTAGAAAGTTAAATAATACAGATTAACATCTCCTATAATACTTTTGTAATATACAACTTAGAATATATATGATTTCTTTTATGTAGTTTTTACCATTAATCAAATTTTATACAATTACTAGGGAGATATCTAAAATTCTAATGTTACTTACCATCAATGCAACAATCTACACTTATAGATTTCTCCTGAGATATTATTCTCATAATACTTTTTATCGTTAATAAAAAGTATGCATAACTATAGGGCAATTACACGTGTTTATTGACCTCATTCTGCACGATGTCGTTATATATAATAAGATTAAAAATAAATCTGTACTTATGAAAAAGAAGAAATGTATTTGAATCATATGTAGAATAAGACACATATTCGTAATCTTATTAACTATTTTTTGTACTCAAATTCTTAAAATTATATTCATTTTTTTAACGCTGACTTTCATTATCATAAATAATGTTTGTTAGTTACAAGTAAATATTTACATTTTACCGTTATAATGCTGAAAAAATATTTCAAAAAAAACAAAATTTACAAATCTATTTTATGTTTATATGACTGTATTTTTTGGTAAATAGACTAAAGAAAAGAAATAAAAGCAAAAAGCTTACGACACTCGGTATTCCCAGGCGGTCACCCATCCAAGTACTAACCGAGCCCGACGTTGCTTAACTTCAGTGATCGGACGAGAACTGGTGTATTCAACGTGGTATGGCCGTAAGCATTTTATCTAGATTGTTTTTTTGACGTCATGTATTTGATATATTTGAAAGATTTACTGTATTTTTCTTTCTAATTGACTTCATTAGTAATAAATAACGTATGAAATTACCTTTTCTATTATATAAATTTCTATATTTATATTTACTCGAAAATATTGTTGTTTTCATATATATATTACGTCGTTATATTTCCAACTTACCTGATATATCATTGTTGACATAATAGAGCTTTATGTTGATAGTTATTATTATATTATTTTTGTATATTATTGCACATTATTAGAGAGCGTAATTACTGAGTCATAATATTTATACATTTTTTTCTATATCTCTTTTTCTAATCTTTGACCATGAATCCAATTACGTAGAATCATAATGCAATAAGATGACATATGTTGTCAAGTATTAATCTTTCTCCTTCGCGTTCTGTAGGCAATCTTCATCAACACAAGTAAGTGTTCCTCCTTTTGATACTATTTTTGATTTTTCATCAGAAAGTGTCATAATACTCATTTGTGGCACCATCTATAAATGAAGTCTATCAAGTACCCATTGGATTTATAATATACTTACTTGTAACTTGAATTACATTAAAAAAGTAAATTAGATGTAATAAACATATGTACATATTGTTTGTTCTTGTTTTACTTAATACAAAACTGTATAGATCTTTTATTCAATTTTCTAAAAATGAATAGAAGAACTAGAAATCATCATTATTTCTTCAATATGCAATAAAATTTTAAATATAGATGAAATCAATTATACGAATTTGGTATCTTCCAATTCAAAATGAAATTTGAAACTTTTCAATTAAAAATTATATTTGATACTGGAAAAATAAATATAAAGTTAGAATCATCGTACATACTCTCTTATTAATAATACCGCTTTGTTTCATTCAACCGTTTCCGCTGATACATTATTCATATCAATAATTATATTACTGCTCATCTTTTAATAATGCATCTCTTCTTATCATATTACCTGTTGAGTATTTTCATATATTAGAATGTGATACTTCTGCTACGAATAGTTATTTCTATCTATCAATGATATAATTAGCTTATCATAGTTATTCAATCAATTTGATCTTAGTTATGGTTTTCAACCATTATGAAGATATAAATCAAACACTATTATATTCGACATTGTAACTGCCAATCTGATTTTAATAGTGGTTTTAGACATGAAATATATAGAACAAATATAAAGTCATTGTTTCACTTTCGTTGGCAGTTTTATCATTGTCAACAAATGGTATTGACCATGCACGACTCATAAGATACTTATCACACTTTTGATAAAAATGATATTTTCATTTTGTTTATCACTAGTTGTTTTGTACGTTTTTTTCTGAGTGCAAATCAGATTTGGTTAATCCTTTTTTTTCTTTCGTTTAAACTGTAACATTGAAAATGTCTCTTATTCTGGTTATTTAGATAATTTTATTTTTGGTTAAACTTTTAAATGATATATCGAATATAAAACGAGTGACATAATTTTAAAAATAAATCAAAAATATATTTCAATATTAACTTTATCTTAGATTGAATATAAATGCAAAGAATTTCAATTCAAAATGATTATAAAGAAATTTTTTGTCTTATATTTACAATAAATTATTTAAGAAAAAAAAATATAATTCTATATTAAAGAGAAACATAAGATCTTTTACAATTCTATTCTATATACACATGTGTTTGAATAAATGATATAAGGAATCATCTTCCTTGACTTATATCAAATTCCATAATAGTAATCAAAATTGATCTTAAAATTGACGAATCAGATTTTTTAGTAGATATAACATGTGTAAAAACAACTATGACCATAAATATCAGATAAATTCTTAAGAAAAGATAAGTATACTAGACGTTTTTTTTTCTGCGTAGTATTTTTTTCAACATTGGCTACAATTGAAAAATCTTTTACAATAAATATTTATTTAACAAATAACTCGTCTTGTTTTATCTTGAATTTTTCTAAGAAAAATACAAACTATTTAAAAAGAAAAAAGTTTAACTTTATTGATAATTAGTATTATTTGAGATGTGATATACCTTGAATTCATGGTTACTTTATTCGTCATTACCAATTTTCAATGTGAATAAATAGTACCAATAAATAATTACTATTCTACATTTTTAAGTTTCCTTTTTTGATCGTTATAATTATGCCTAGCAATATTCATAGCTATATGAAACCTTGAATATAAACCAAACGATTTATGGGACTGTCAATTAAAAACTATGGAATGATTATTGCATTGATATGTAAAATATTAGATGTAGATTTCCAAATGTTTTTGGCAGTTCAAGGTTGAGATATATTTGAATACCGTCTGAATGATAACGATTAAATTAGTCATTTTTTCATTTTTTTTCAAAGTACACATTTTCTCTCCCACCTTCTCGGCACTCAGTGTCGTCTTGTATGTGCTCTTTCACCTATGATTCAATAGACATAATCATGATAATAAAAAAAAAAAAGTAAAACTGATTGATGGTAACGTTCCTATGATCAAACCATATTAATATTAGCATTATTAAACATCACTTTTCGATGCACAAACCAAGTTATATTACTCAATCAGATATATCTTCTATACCCACCAATATATTTTAAATTGATTCATATCACCTACTACCTACTATACGTAAATGTATATGTATGCATACAATTATATGTATACTTTAGTATTTACCTGTCCAATGTATGGTTCATCCTTCAACGTTCTTCTCAAATCAACTAAGAAATATAATAAAATATTTATTTCGTAGTAGAAAGAATTAATCAACAAGAAGAAAAAAAAAAAGAAAAAAAAACAAGTACGACTGATCACCTGTGACAAAATTGTAGACGCCGTCGGCTGTCTTTCTCATCGGA
>JAJEKB010000457.1:124728-143078 GCA_022393335.1 Macrotrachela quadricornifera
ACCGCAATTCTTCGTTCTTTTTCTCTTTCTCCATCACCACTAACGAAAGAAGAGAATAACGATAGCCGACGACATAGAGAAGAAAAAAAAGAAAATGTCGACGAGCTAAACTGCACTACTAGTCGACGAGTAACAACTGCTGCTACTCACCTTCATTGCACTACAACCACTGCTACAGTCACTTTCAATGACGGCAGCAACAACGTCTCGCAAAAAAAAGAATCAAATAGCACGAACAATTCTAATACAAGTACGAATGACCTCTCTTATTCTTTTTTTTCAATCAATCATTGAGTTTTTTTCTTTTTTTTTTATAGATTTATTAAAACGACAACCATCATCAGTTGAAAAATCTATGCCATCAAATAGTTTACTTGTTAAAACATCTTCACTTAATACAATTATTAATCCACAAATTTCACAACAAACATCTTCATCATCATCATCATCGTCATCATTATCAACAACAGCAACAGCTAAAAAATTAATCAGTAATGGTTTTTTGAGTCTTATTGGTCGATCAAATAGCAGTAATACCAAGTCATCGACATCGACCGAAGAAAATAAACAATTACGACGTACATCGTCCACCCAACTACGTGCTCAACGAAAGGCTAAACAACAGACGACATTAACGACAGGGACAAACGGAAATAAACGTCTCAGTGCGGATGTCGAATCTCTACTTCCTGTATCTTCAATCAATAATAATCATAGTGAAATATCAAAAGAAGATATACATATATTTGACAAGGTTACAACAAATCACAATAACGAACGACAATCATCCATATCCCTTGTCACAACATCAACAGACAAGAACATTAATGGTACTAGTTCTTTTAACATCGGTAAGTGTATGTAAGAAGGTTAATATGAGAGTTTACTATGATAATATATTCGTAAGAATAAATGGTATATATTTGAAGGTTCTTTCATTCTTTTTTTTTTCTTTCTTTCTGTCTTTCTTTTTATAATATCCTTATTTAGATTCATCTATACCATTGTGTACAAACACTAATATTAATAATAATTCAATATCAATACCAATGAAATCTACAACGAAAATTCTTCAAACTGATGAAGGAGATTCATTAAATAATGGTCTACTTTTTCAACCGGTAACTGATCCAAAATGTGATTATATTTTACATAATCATTTAACAACACAAAAAGAACCATTTTTTCTTTCACCATCGAAAATATTGTCTAATGAAGATGAATCTACGATGATGCAAACATCGACACTTATCATTTCTACACCTCCACAATATCATTATTATCTTTATCCACCTATCAATCATACAAATACATTATCATCTTCAGCTTCCTCTTCATCATCAACATCAACATCATCGACATCGAAAAAAACTCCAAAAATAATTTCAACAACTAATCGAACAATATCAAATGTTAGTATAAATAGTGTTAGTACAAATTCATCATCATCATATCCATCTTATGAATCTCAAACACACGATCATGAATATCAACAATCAAGTCAAATTCCACTTAATGCTGAAGATGAAACATTATCAAGTTCAACATATTCTATTATAAATAATGATAATAATAATAATATTAATAAAACACGTCAAAAAAAAGTTGTTCAATCAGCATTAATTGATTGGAAAATGAAATCATCTTCAGAAACAAATAATGATTCAATAACAAAAACAAAACCTGTTATATTATCAGATTCAGTTCAAGCTTTTTGGCCTCCACCACCTTCACCATCAACATTAGACAAAGATTTTGAATCAACAACAATGACATTAACTACTGAACAAGTAAATCAATACCAAAAATAAATAAAAATGAAAACTAAATTTATTTTATCTTATAAATTATTTTAGACTAACCAATCTGAATCAATATCAAATAATACTACTAGGTAAAAAGAAAAATCTTATATGTTTTATCATATATATATATATATATGTACATTATGTTTGTTTATAGTTTGAATTCTGTCAATGATTCAATAAATATCAATCATACATCAAATAAAGAAGAAATCAGATCATATTCTGAACAACATACATTTAGTAATGGTTGTCTGCGAAATGGTATGTTAAATTAACCTTGTATATATACATATGTATATTTTTCATAACATAAAAAAAAATAATAATAATAATAATAAGATCCATTGCATTAGTCTACTTATCATCACGCAACTATCTCAATGACATTAATTGTTTTTGAAATGACTATACCCTTGAGAAGCAAAAAAAAAAATCGAAAAAGTATATATGATCATTGCCATCAATTGCGTTTTTATATTCATGTTTCAATCAGTTGTTGTTTTTTATGTATAAGTGTATGTATAATGTATGCAAATCGAAATATATTATTTCATGTTTTAACTTATGATGAATATTATATTAATCAATATTATAAACATTCAACATCTTATCGTATATATAATTCTACAACAAAGAATATTTGTATGTTTAAAATAATGAAAGAAATACGTTTATCTCTTATACCTTTTCTCTTTTCTTTTTTATTCTTTCTTTTTTCTTCTGCCAACAAAAACATTTTCTTTCTGCTTTTTTTTTTTGCTTCTCTTTAGTGCGGATGTATAGAATAAGGAGAATGCATTTTATAAAGGCGTCAGATTGGACTACCGATTTTTGTTCTCTATTCTTACTCCTTAAACTCAGCATGACTAGATTTTCGAATTTACATATACTGACATTATTTTACTTTCTTTTTTTTTTTTTTTTTTCTTCTTTATTTAGCAAGCGATACTTCGTTAGAAGACACACAAGCATCATATACAGAACGTTTACGTGAAAAATCTCGTTCAATACCAATGAATGGAAATAATGATATGTATACTTATTTAACACGATCAATATCAAAAGATACATTAAATGATTCTCATATACGTTTAAATACACATTTAAATATAACAGAATTTTCATTACCAAATGAAAATATTTCAAGACCTAAATCAGCTAGTCAACAAACAAGAATACCACCATCACCACCGACAACAACAAATATGTTATCAAAACCACAAACATTAGTAACAGAAAATAATTTTCAATCAAAACGAGATTTTTTTGAAAATCGTATATATACTGATAATACAAAATTATCATCTATTCAAACAAATATATTACCAACAAAACCAAAATTATATAGTTTATCTCCTTCAAATTCACAAATTAATAATAATAATAATAATAATAATAATCTTTTACAATCAATAACAATAAATAATAATCCACCACGTAATGTTACAA
Organism: Macrotrachela quadricornifera; assembly: GCA_022393335.1. Lineage (NCBI taxonomy): Eukaryota > Metazoa > Rotifera > Eurotatoria > Philodinida > Philodinidae > Macrotrachela > Macrotrachela quadricornifera. The sequence continues at coordinate 127,986 of JAJEKB010000457.1, forward strand.
GGTAAAAATTATTGTACAGATCTTTAGTTTTTTTTTTTTTTTTTTTTTCTTGCTTTCATTGAAAGAAGAAAGGACAAGGATATAATGTTATATATTATCGACATTTTCATTGTTTGCAAATAGATTAGTAAAAATAGTAAGAGACATATATAAAAGAAGTTGATGATGATGATGACAGGTGGAAAAAGGCAAACTGTGCATATAGACATTAATTGACATACAGCAGGAAATAATTTCCTTGATAGAAAATGATATATTATAAAGATTGATATATTTTATGGATATTTTCTATATGTATGTATACATATTAACTACTTGTTCATGTAAATAAATTAAAGAAAATTCTTATCATTATCATGAAAATCTACTCTTTATCAATATATTAGTATATATTTAAAGATAAAATGAAATAAGATAAATAAATAAATACTTCAATTACTATTTGTCTTTTCATTTTAAAGATATTATTATAATTATATAAATTAAATTGAAAATAATCTCTATACATACTTCTTTTCTTTTAAGACGTTCATGGAATGATTTATCATCTAGACAATTACCAACACCTCCATTACCTCCACCAGTACCGACAGTTCCTCAATCATTTGATCCATATATTGATTTATCATCAAATCAAATAACACTTCTTCCACCATCAACTGTTCGAAAACCAGTTCGAATTGTTAAAACAATACAACGATCTCCATCTCCAATAAATGAAACAATTTCAACAACACGTCCATTAATACCAACAAAAACTTATTCACTTGCAAAACCCGGTCTTTTTTCTGCTTCACCAATAAATTCTTCTCAAAAATTACCGAACAAAAATTTTAATTCAATACGACGTTTTCAATCACGTGATGAAAATGATTTACAAATTAACTTAAAAGAATTTGCTTTACGTTTTCCACATAATAATTCATTAAATGAATTAGTACGTTTAACAATATTAAATGACCATCATCTTAGTACAGATTATACTCGTGGATTATTTCCAATACCTGATCGTTTAAGACGTATACGTTCAAGACAAAGTTCAGGTGGTGATACAAGTTCAATAACAACATCAAGTAATTCATCATCAGATTATATACATCGAACAGTATCGAATGATAGTTGTATTTTTGATGATGATACTTATCGAGAAGCGGTAAAAGAAAAATTTCTTTTTTTTGGTTATAAATTTCGTTTTTTTTCTATTTTTAGGAAGATTTATTAGTAAATTTAAGAAAACGATTAGATATTTTAAAAGAAAGTCAACGAACAATTAATGAAGAAATTGAAGATAATAAAATGCTTGGTGCTAAGGTATTAATTAAAGAAATATATTAAGAATTTATATACAAAGATGTTCATCTCACGATGAATTCAGGATATAGTATCATTGTCATATTTTATCTGCTAAAATTTTCAGTTCTCTAAGTTATATATTTGCTATGCTAGCCCCAAAACAGTCCTTTTTGATTTTGTATAAAATTGATTATATACTCCATACAAAACTAAATGAAAATTCATCAGAAAAGTTTCAAAATTTCTCTCTTTGTTAGAGAAACGACCAATATTATGAATTTCATCTATTTTTATATGAATTGTATACATATATATATATTCTATTTTCTTTATTAGCTATTAAATACAATTGAATCTAATGGTGAAATAAATGAAATTGAAAAATTTAAATTACATATTAATGAAATTGATACAATAACATCAATACTTCTTAAACTTAGTAGTCGATTAGCTAAAATTGAAAATGATTTAATAATGCTTTCGGATAATGATGAACATGCTAAAGTAAATCTTAATAAATAAACTATTAATATGTATATATATATATTTGTTTATTTTTTAAGTCAAACTTAATTGAACGACGTGAAAAAGCTCAACAAAAACATGATGAAGCTAAAACATTAAAAGATGGTATTGATCGTCGTAGTCGTTTAGTAACAAATATATTACGAAAATATTTTTCTAATGAACAATATGATGATTATGAACATTTTATACGAATGAAATCAACATTATTAATGGATGAAAAAGATCTTGAAGAAAATATATTAATTATTAAAAAACAAATTGAAATATTAAATAATATATTAATATCAGATGTTCAAACGTTAAATAATACAGAAAATTTACAAACAAATTCATTAAAAACTATATCGAGTACGGCCTAGTCGTTTTGTTCTATTTCGTCTTTTTTTCTTCTTTTGATTAATAAACATTTATTTTTTCAAATCGATAAATTCATAATTGTGTTCATTTATCTTTACATTATATAAACAGACATATATGCAAATAGATATTTGTTTTCTGTTTTTCTTTTTTTTTTCTCTTTTTGTTTTTTTGTGTTTATTTCTTTCTTTTTTTTTTTGCGATGTTGACCGGTTCTTCTTTTTGTCGATGTTGTGCGTAAAGAAAAACAAAAAAGAAATTAATGTGAATATAACTGATGGATTTATATGAAATGTTTTTGTAATTTATGTATTATCAAAATAATGATATATTAGACAAAGATGAAAAAATCTTATGCTTCAGTAATAATCATTAAAGATTAGATGATAGATTGATGAATAAATACAAACGAAGATATTATTATATCTATTTTTATTAAAGATAATATAGAAGATGTTTTGTTTTTTGATCCGATTGATGTTATATCTATGAAATAGATAAAGTTATTGCTTTGATAAAAAAAAGAAGATTATATGATCATCAATATCAAATAACAAGAGTACTTTTTATTTAAAAGTAATTTTGTCACGTCTTATTAAAGTAACTGTTACGATCAAACGTGTCAATTATTGTTATTTTTAAAAAAAATGACAAAGAAATGTGTTATTTATACTATATCGTAGTTATTTATCAAGTAGAATTTTCTACCCTAAGGCATGAATAGAAATATAAATGTATTGAATCGATTTAGAACCGGATATATAATGTAATACTAACGATACTGGACAATGAATGTCATTTAATATTAAAGAATAATTATTTTAAACGGATGTTATATATTAAAAAAATTATACTTTTTTTTTCGTTTATAACCATAATTAAGCATAAACTTAAATTTAATCCATTGATTATAAAAATTATATCTTATTCTTACAATACACCAGTAATATTCAACAAATGAATTATTGATAAAATTCTATTGATCTAAACGTATTTATTATCCTTTAAATAAAATAAATTGTTGAATATTTTTCTTTTATTCGATTTATATTTTATTTATTTAACTTTTAAATGCAAAAAAAAATTCATCTTTAATTTCTTCTTATATTCTACCAAAAAAGATTCGATGTATTAAATTTATTGTTTATATTTTGCATTAGATCTTTGAAAATTTCCAAGAATTTGATTAACAATATTTGTCATTTTTTGTTCTAAAAACAAATAAATACAAAAAAAACAAAAATTCTTTTTGAAAATGATTTCTTTTTACCTAATTCTTCATTATGATCAATTATTGGATTTTGATTTTCATGACTCATAAGGTCGAGAAATTCATTTAATTCAACTATATTATTAAAATACAATATAATAAAACAAATATATATTAGAAAAAAAAATCTAACCCATATTTAATGGAGTTCCATTAGTTTTTAATAAACTTGTAATGGATAAAATGAATATTGTTACAATTAAAATATGCTTCATTATTAAACAAATACACTCGGTAGAACAATACACTACTTACAATAATCTGAAAACATAAGATAGAACAGATATAAATGATATTTTTAATCATACAAAACTCGAAATATTTCCCGTCAAGAAGAATCCTTACAAATCATTCTTCAGATTTTTTTTTCTTATTCAATGAGAAAAGAATTCTATGAAGTTTTAATTGCTTCTATAATACTATAGAAAAAAAAAAGAATTAAATAGTCTATATATTATTGTCAGTTTTATTTTATTTTCTATTAGTTCGAGAAAATCTATTACTCTTAATAAAAAAGATTTTTCTATATAAATCAATAAAAAGAAAAGATATTGTTTTGCATTTTAATACATTCTTAATTCATTGAGAAAAATAATTCGTCTAGAATAATAACATTTTGAATGAAATCTATTCATATTATGAATAAGACTAGAAAACTTATTCGATATCATTCATTAAATACTTCTCAAATATTTGATTAATTTAAAAACTAAAATTTATACGAATGTAATAGATCTTTCGACGGCACATCTTTTGAAAATAAAATCAAGATGTTTTTGTTTTCTTAAGTTGAGATATATGCAAAAGATGAAAGCCTTCTAAACGTTTTTATTACGATAAATATCGTAAAAGGTAGTACTACCATGTATTTTCTTTTCATTTTGAGTAAAGAAGAAACCATTAAAAGATTTCAATAGAGTTTTGTTTTTATAAAGCTTTTCACAGCGCATATTTTGAAAGAAAAACTAACATTTTATGATTTGATTGTACAGAGATGTTTGCAAAAAAAGTTATGCTGCAAACAGTTTGGAAAACACAGTATCTAACATTCTGACTATAATACTATTATGTCTGCATGAAATTCAACACACTTTTTGTCAAAATGATCAGTAAGAAAAGCTCTACAAAGTCTAATAAAATCAAAAGATTTCTGAATGCTTAGTGATTGACTGTTCGTGAAAGTATCCTATAACAACAATATCAATTTATAGTTCATTATATCAGTTTTGTCTTATTGCATTTCATATCTAAGAGTTCTTCGAATTCAACAGATGTATATATATAGTACTCGATCTCTACTATTCAAGCATATAACTGAATTCAATTGATCTTCTATAGTTTTAATAGATGAATTAAAACAAAAGAAATAGGATCAGACTTTTGACGTTCACTGTATAAAATTTATTTCATTTGAAATTTAATATTCTTATGAAAAAAAAAGTTTTGAGACATAGGAAAAATTTACATCAATTTCTAAAAGAAGCATTGTTTAACCCTTCTACGATTTTTATGGGTTTGACACGATCCACAACGGTGTTTCTTCATTGTTCTTTTAATTCAAAATTTATTCTTTTTCTAATCAACACTTCGCTAATCGCTAGTTTTCTAACGATGTACAAATTTCGTACAAAAATCTTATCAGTAAAAAACTGAAGTAGGTACTCGCATGGATCTCTTAATAACTTTGGTGTGTATTTTTTTAATCTTTATCTGATGAACTTTATTGTATTTTTATTGAAATATTTCTATCATCGACTTCAATTATAGTTATAACAATTATACTGAAAATTTTTCCATTGAAAACAAAAATATGATCGCTTTCATACAGCACAATCAGGCTAATGTATCTACACTTCGAATAAAAAATCATAATATACACTCTGATTCATCACGTCTAACATAAAAATTAACAAAAAAAAATCATGCATTCCTAGCTCATATACACACGGATCTTAGTTGACCTGTAGTTTAACCACTATCCGCGGGTTAAATCATTCAATTTTCATAAATATGAAACTTTTATATTCATTTGACATTTATTACAGTTTACCAACAAATGATCAATATCATTAACTGTTATTATTGTTTGATAACATTATGTAGAAATATTTGCAATAATCCATTTCTTATTAAACGTAATAAGATTTTTTATATAACAACATTCTATCTCAATTAGAAAATTTTTGCATTAAAATTCTTTTTTTTTATTGTTTTAATCATATAAATCAAAAAGAATTTCTCATCTGCATTTTGTTTTCTCTTCTTATTTATTTGATGTTCTTTTAGAAGTTTAAAATCTAAATATTAAATATCTTGTAAGTGTTAGAATTCATTTGAATAATCTATGTATATATATATATACGATATTGGATATGATCTATTCAAAGAACAGGCATCTCATTTAGTCAAACTTTCTCACTAATTGCCTACATAAGATGTCGAAACAAGATATAGGATGATAGATAACACATAAAAAACATTCATTTACTTGAACAGCTAAGTCATCTCAATTTAACATTGAATATGAATATATAAGATTTTATCATTCTCCTAATCAATAATTATCTTAAAGAAAAGAAATGAACCATAATTTATTGTTTATTACAATGAAACAAATTGATTATATTTATTCATTTATCTTTTCAATGAATATATTTTAACAGTGAATAACAAATAAAGAAAAATCTATTCATTCATATTATTGAACACTTTAAATTTTCAAATCAATATGCACGTGCAATGTTATTTGCAATTCCTTAGAATAACATTATTATTCTTTTTGATCTTATTTTAAGTCATAAATGAAAAAAACAAAAGAAAACGTCATCTTATAAGTGATCTGCTGAAGTATTTTAAGGATGATAATGTATAAAATCGTTCTTGATAGTTATGTCATTTTTTGAATTAATTTAAACATATGGAAATATTACACAGCTAATTATAAGTTTTTCTAAACATTCTTTATATCTAATTAAATGAATAGAAAATAAATCAACATATCATATCTGATAATCAACAGAATGATATTAATAAGTACGATATAAATGTGAACAGATGAAATAACATTCTGAAATGTCCTTTTATTTACTTAACTTTTCATTGAAAAGTATTTTAATTAAAATAAATAATATATTATTCATACGGTCGAATGAATAAACAATTATGAAATATAAATAGAAGTACGATGCAATAAAAGAAAAAAATAGCTTAAAGTTTACAAAAAAACGTTTTCTTTTATTTTGATATATTTATTTTCTGACAAAGAAAAAGGAGAAAAAAAGAATCTGTCGTCGAGATTTGTTATACATCAATCTTCAAAAAAAAAAAGAAGAAAAACTACAAATGCAACAGTAATATATGACGATAATGATGATGATTGACGATCATAAATGTCAACAATCATTAGACAAAAAGGTTTTATTTACAATGATTATGATGAGTTATACATTCTTTTTCTTCAAGCAAATTGAGGTCATTTTCAGACGAATAGCAAAAATTTTTCATATGAAAAATAAAACCAAAAGCAGAGAAAAAACTTAATTACCCATGAGATCGATCTCTTTAAAACATTGCCAATTTAGTATGTCAAATGACAAAGACAAAAAAAACTAATAATTCTCTTGAGTCCATCATTAATCAGCATTCTCTCTTTTTTTTTCTTTAAGCACATCAAGTGTATTCTTCATCCATATGGTACAAGTAGTGCTTCAATAGCTTACTCTCTTTTTATGTAAACTATAGTCGCCTGTATATTGTAATAATATGATGTACGTGTGTCCTTTGAAGTATTGAACTCATTGAGCAAATGAAGATCAAAAAATAAAAAGAAGAACAATACACATTTTTATTTCCGCCATATGCTTATAGATCTATTTAAAAAGAGTGTATTGCGTGCTAGTCTCTCAATTGATAGATCATTCCGCAACTACAAACAATCATGTCAACACGTCATCTATTGATCCAAATCAAAAAACAAAAAAAAAAGAAGAAGAAGGATGAATGAATACAAACTTTGAATGTATAGGTAGTTATTGATGTGAAAAGAAAGATCGGATGTATTTGACGTGCTCCATATGTCATATGAATGATATATAATTACTATGAAAATCTTTTCAATATATGGAAGTGTATATCCGGAAAGTGTCAAATAACATGTTCATTCAAGTTGAATTGATATTTATTTTCAGGAATTCTTATATAAAAAAAATAGCTTAAGACCTAGAAATAATAGTTTATATTCGTATGTGTATTTCGCTTCTAGTTCCTTCCGAAGATGTCATTCTTAATTTGTTTTTCTCATTTCCACATTGGATTATATAGAAAAAAAAACAGACTATATATATCCATTTGGATTATCATCAAAGCTTCTTATGATAATTAAGTACTTTTTTTTTTCTTGTCTTTCATTACAACTCTAAATACTTTATAGAGATAAAATATGAAAAGAAGATTAAATAAAGTTTTATCTTTTGTTAAATAAAATTCTATAATTCTTTTGTTCTATGGTTAACATAAAATTAACATATAATATATTTTGTTCAGGTTTCTTTTTCATGGCTATATTAAGTATGATCACACTGTGTTCCCTTTTTGTTTTGTTGTTGTGTATTGTTAGATGAATATATTGAATATAATTCACACATTCTAGTCATTTTTCTCAATTCTTTGAATAGGTATAGTTGAGCTCCTGTCAATAGATTATATCGTACTGTGACCGACAGAAATAATATATATGGGCAGCACCACTACGGCGACAAAACGCCACTCATCACTCCCTTTTTCTCCTCCTTCTTTCCTCTTGAGTGCCAATGCGTATGTATGTTTGATGATGGTGTCAAAAATGCAAATGTGAATTAATTTCTTCTCTTATACTCATATTCACACATTCAAATCGATTTTGATTGCATTGTATTGTTAAATGCACTAGTTTTTTTTTGTTGTTGTTGTTCTTGTTGATAAGATCTAATCATGAAATATTCTATTCAATCTCGAGAGAATTACTCTATGATATTAAAATTATTGCATCTTTACTGATATTTTTCTCTATGAATAGAATGCGAAGGTGATTGATGGTGTATTGCTTATACACGAGAATCAGAGCCATGTGTTGTTTCGTTGACAGCTGGCGTCGTGTAGAGAAACTGAATTATTGAACTATTGACACGCATATACACACACACACACACACACACACACATGTACACAGTAGTCGAGAGATAGATGAGAGTGGATTAGTGATTATAAGTAAGTAAGCAAGCAAGCAGAAGACCAGCCGATGAGAATATATGCAATAGAAAAGAATATAAGCAAATATCAAGCGATTGCACGAGAAAAATAAAGAGAAGCAAGACTCACAATAATAACAACAAAAATAACAACAACAACAGTGGGCTTATGGGATCTCACTTTTCTTTTGCTATCGATATGTACGCATTGGTACTAAACGTACATATCAATGGTTGTTATAATAATAACAAAAAAAAATTGAATAGGTGCTGCCCTTTTATATTTATAGTAAATCACTTCCATTCAGATTTTTTTTTCTTTCAATCATACCAAACAGATGAGAAAGCAGAGCAAATTGATTCTGACGCCTTGTCTCTGATTATTTGATTTGTTATCCTTCGGCAGAAAATTAATCAAAGGGCTTATTTCAAGTATATGCTTAAATCATTAATATCATTTCCTTAGGCAATAATTCTATCTTATATTGGCAAGGCACTGTAAAGATTACTCTATCATCAGTATACTGTAGACTTTTTCTTTATCTTGATCCTGACCTTTTCTAAATGAATATAAGTGAAGTCTTTCTATTTCACACAAATTTGTCGAACATTCATATATATATATATATATATCGATCGTCTAATATCAATTTTTTTTCACATGAAAATGTTAGATTTCTTTGTTTCAAATAAATTTACTAGGCACCATCTTGATATGTGTACACAACGGAAAGATTATGATGATGAGTAAAGAGCTAAACATACACATGAGAAGATTCTATTCTGATCGTGCATAAAATATATAACTCGTCTTCTTTCATCTGTACACACACATATACACACGTCCCATCTCGACAATAACTAACAGTAATAGATAGAATATGAATGTGCTGTCAGGCGATGCTGATTCAATCTTCTATAGATAAAAATAGAGTAATCGAATCTTGAATAGGTCTTTTGCTCACTAGAGACCAACACCTCATGTTTCTCTCTCTCTCTCTTTCTTTTTTCTCATTCAATTAGCTGAGAGTCAGCAATCTACCTGTACAATGATGACAGGTGGTCGTAGAGGGTTGAATGCATACATACATGTCTTTATTTTCTACTAACAAGCAAAGCAAAAAAAAAGCCAAAAGAAAGAAAGCGAGAGAATCATTAGCAAACAGACATGATGAGTCCAATAGAGCAAGTGCGATAAGAATAGTAAGGAACCCACTATAGCAAGCGTAATTGAATAGAGAGTAAGCACGTATTTGCTTGTTCAATTCATTAGAGACGATCGACATCATAGATGAGAAGCAAAAAAAAAAAGAAATCAGATCTTCGAAATGGAGCTTTTCGCCATCATCTGGAGAAATGGATCAGATGACGAATAGTGTATATATGTTTATAAATCGGCTCGACAATCCAGCTGTGTGCTGCTCACATAACATGGATAATGATGGTTTCTCTCGTATACATATGGCCTGTATAATGTATATACATATATATATATATATATATATGTTCCAGCTGAGAACAAGCAAGCAAAGAAGAGAAAAGATCCGTTTGTGTTTTGTTTGATCGATATTCTGTGATCAATTTGTTCTTTGTCAGAAAGTATAAGGAAAAAAATCTGGCTAACATCAGCTGCAGTTGTTCTCGCCTTTCGTTATTCTTGTAAAGAGGGTGATAATGAGTTTTTTTTTTCTTCTTTTTCTATGGCATATAATCAAGCAAGCACATACACACACATATACGAAAAAAAAAGTTAGCTCTTTTTTTTTTCTTCTTCTTTTTTTCTAATGATGAACACTTCATGAGACATGTGTGATCGATAGCCGGGAGCTTTCGTTCATCCTGTAAAGCACATACAATCGATGACAACCCCGAGAGATCTTTTGTGCCGATTTCACATCATTATCGTGCACAGCATATACCACATACCCTCAAGTAATGAACGACACGCGCGAGGTAATCTTATAATAAAAAAAAAGGAAAAAAGCAAAGCGAGAGAAAAATTTCTTGCGTTCTTTTTTTTCTTCTCCTCATCGTTTTCTTCATCAGATGAAGCTGTCAAATTGCAACCAATCATTGAATACGACAAGCAGCTGTTTTTGCTTGCATAGACGGAAAAGAACAGAGAACGAACATTCGACCCGGCCGAGCAATGCATGTATGATATGTACCTCCTTTACTCGTTCGACAATCAGCTGTGTTAAGAGAATCGATAAATAGAATAAACAAGAAAAAAAGAAAAGAAATCTATATAATTATACAACGAGAAAGAAAGAGAGAGAATAAGAGAAACGACCGTTATAGAAAAAAGGAGAGAAAAAGAGAGAGTAACGGCCTCCCCTGATGTATTTCTTGTTCAGACCGAGTGTGCGACGACAACGACGACACCATCATCACACACACACATCCCAGCAACTCAATTCTACTATCGGTGACATACATATTTTTATATAAGTTTTAAAAAAAAGAATTCCACTTATCCCTCTATTGATATATGAGAGTATATATATATATATATACTACCATCGATAGACGTATATTATTTATAATAAAAATCTCCTTGAAAATATTGTCTAATTAGAAATCATTTTCCATAATGATCAAGTCAATTAATCAAAAAAAAAATTATAACCGAAGGTTATACATATTTTCAGGTATTTCTCGTGTTCGTTATTTTTAAGTTGTCGAAATAGATTTTCTCTCTCATTCATCAATATCGTTTGTCATTCGTATATACACTAAGATTGAATAGCAGGTGACAAAAAAAACATGTATTATACATCGATGCGATTCATAGAAAAGTAGTATATATAATAATTAAACTATTTTGACTAGTATTAGTTTATGATTGATATTCAATATTTATAGAAACCTTCTGTCACCAACTTTCTTTTTACATCATCAAAACTTGTTACTTGCTTTTTATAATTTAATGCTCAGCTGTTACACACTAGACATTCAATCTTTTCTTTTCTAATCTCTTGAGATCTATGAATATGCATATTGGGATTCAATTCTAATGATCTTGTGTATTGAACCGAATGAGAGGAGACCAGGTGGCGGAAGTAAGAGAGGCGGAGAAAAAAAACACATCGAATAGAATAAAATTACAAGTGTAGACAAGGATAAAAAATAACGTAAAATGATATTCTAGATTGACAATATAATGACACTACCATCGTCATCACCATCAATACAACCAACTGGTTCATTATCAATTGTTTCAATAAGTCATCCTCAATTTACACGAAATGCATCATGTCCAACACAACGAACATTGTCATCAACAATAAATCCATTACTTGAAAAAAAATATAGTTCATCATCAAATACTTTACATACATATTTTAATCAAATTGATCAACGTTCAAATACAATTCCATCACATCATACAACAAATATTGAAAATAAAAATTTTCTTCAAAGAATTAAAAATCGTTTTATTAATTTATTTAAACATATATCATCTGGTAATTCAATAAATAATAAAGATAATCATATGGATATAAATCAACAACAATCAATATTTGTTTATGATCCTGAACTTGATTTACGTGAAGAATATTTATCACTTGTATCAAAACGTTTATTAACAACATTACGTGAAAGTAAAATAAAACATTTATCATGTGATAATTTATTACTTCCATGTAATCATATACGAAATATTGCACGACAATGTTTAATTATGTCAGCTGAAGAACCATTTGGTATAATGGGTGCACAAATTAAAATAAAATTAACATTATTATCATCAGATATGACAACAACAATAACAAAATATTTACCAATAATACAAATTGATTCAAAACAAAAGACAACATTTGAAATTGAAATTGATTTACATGAAGATACAAAAGTATTTACATTAAGACATTTTCTTCCACAAATGAAAATGTTTCAACAAATTAAAGAACGTAGTCCATTATATGTAAGTCCCCGGTGTTTACTTGTGAAAAATGTTTTTTATAAAACAGCTGAACCAAAACGAGCGTTTGTTAATTCATCTTGATAAATTTAATCGAACAAAATAAGCAAGAAGCAATTATTCAAGTATTCGACAAAAAAAAATAAGAAATAAGACACATTTTACTTCTTTTTTTTTTTCTTTTCAATGTAGGCAATATTTATTCGCGTAGTTAATTGTTGTTGTCTCGTTCATACTATAGGCAAATCATGTATTTGTTTTCTTCATTTTCTTCTTTTTTTTTTCTTATCTTTATGACAAGATCTGCTCGTCATCATAATTCTTTAGTTTAAGTCAGATGACGATATATGCTTTGTGTGGGTGTGTTTTTCCGTGTCTATCTATTAGGACTATTTATTCTTTATTATTTGTTTTTGTTTCTTTTGTCTATGTTCAACTGTGAGAATGATCCATTACATCGCCATGTCCTTTCTTCTATTTCTATTTTTTGTTTCTCTCTACAATTTTTCATATTACGAAAAAACAAAAAAAAAATATCATACAAAGTAAACATATTTAAATATTAATCGAGATAAGACGTCTTCTATTTATATTATCTATTTTTTGTTGTTGTGATTATCTGAAGAATCAAAAATCTGCCATTTTTCTTTTGTCTGTATTGTATCTCTCTCTCACTCTCTTTTTTTTGCCATTCTCATAAGCATTTTGGTTTCAATTCTCTTGATTCTTCGAACAATGTGTGTCATTTTTTTCCTTTTACATATATAGATATATATATATATTATGTGTTTATGTGTTGTTTGTCTTGTTTTGTAATGCAATGTTCCACACATACATATGTTCTTTTCAAGTGAATCTATATCTATAGAGACACGGTTGTACCGGTCTTCCGATAGAAGCAATAAAAGAATAACGAAGAAACAGACACGGACATATTAAAACTTACTATTGTTGTTATGCGAACAGCAAATATTGACAATCACGATAAATGGATTTTCTTTTTCTTTCGTTCTTATTCTTTTTTTCTTTTCCTTTACCATCGACCAGATGAGAATCAAGCATATAGCATAAAACAGCTGATTCACTCTCTCTAGGCAAAGAAACGAACAACACGCAAACACATATGTTAATTTGCGCATTGATGAGAGAGAACAGTAGCGTGTCGGCATAGAAAAAAAAAACATCAAGGCAGGCATTCAGCTGATGAAAGAACGAAAGAACTTTGAATACAGTCTTTCGCGCATACACAAATACATAAGCATATGCATCGATTGGCAATTCTTTTGTAAGTGAAAATTCCTCGATACTTCTCACTATAGTATTCTGTACGCATTAACCCTTCATATTTACAGAAGATGATGATTATTAATGAACCTCAGTATTTGTTGAGTTTATCAAACGATTTCTTTTTCATTCGACTCGTAAAAATACTGTGTCCATATATATTTAGATACGTGTAGGTAGATAGGTAAGTAATAGATTGAAATGAATTGATTCAAATCGTGTTGTGTGCGAACGTGCATAGTGCGATGATAGGAGGGAAGGTCATCATGATATTGATAATAGTAGAAAAGAGAATGAGAGTAAAAAATTCAGAAGGAATATACTTTCGTGATGGTGCACATATTGCACGTCTCTATATATCTTGTTTCTTCACTTATTTTTTTTTCTATTTGCTATACTACTGGGATTATATTTGATGATGTGCTAAGAATAGGAAAAAATCGATGCAAGAAAAAATATGCGTCTGTAAGCTAACAAGAATAAATGCAAAAAACTGTGCTAATAATTCCGATAGAGAAGGATAGACATGAGTCAGCATAAAAAAAAAAGAGTATTGACGACATCGAACAGTGTGATTGATTACTGAGAACGCTCCTGCTGACAGAAATTATTGTGGCATCAGTAATGCTCGACACGTACTCGACTCAATAATGCAAGGTCATGCTGAGCGACATAACAGTGGACATTTATCTTGAATAGATCCAGACTTTAAAAGGCAATATATCTTTCTCTCGGAATAAAAGGAAAAAAAAAGAGAAATATAGTCATTTTGTAAACGTGATGGCGGCATTATTTCTTATCTATTTCTTCTTACTAGCATCTAGGCGTGCATGACGTCTGTAAAATGACTAAGGCTCGTAATACCATTTGGAATGTATTCATATCTAACGTACGTTTACTAATCTTTAAACATGCATAGATATTCTAAAGATAAATATTCCTGAATCATGTGTATATGAGAAATCGTTTGTATTATATATGTCAGTTATTCCATTTCAACGACTTTTTAAAAAGGAACAAAAAAAAAAGGTAAAATAAGTGAGTGATTAAAAGTGCATTATATAACATGGTTTATGTTTTATTTTGTAAGTTCTGAAATAGGTTAAACGAACGTTGGGGACATTTAACAACAATGGTAAAGTATTCACCATCTGTTGTCTGAATCATACGAGCTACTAATCCTATACCTATCCTTTTACTTTCTTTTTTTT
>JAJEKB010000457.1:158078-170541 GCA_022393335.1 Macrotrachela quadricornifera
AGCAGTCGAGAGATTTTAAGAAATATACTTTATTATCAGTATTCTAGCATATGAAGATGAAAAAAAAGATATGATATATTTATACAATTCAATACATAGACAGGAATGAATCAAAAAGTAGCGAGTTGAGTTACAGAGCATCGACTCAAAAAGAATTTATTCAGTGCCCATAATTTTGCTTTGTTCATTACCTGCCGTTACAACTATAATCGTTGTACCGTTAGTTTTCTCAAAACTTAAATCGGTAAACTTTTACGAAGTCTGATAACCGACTGTTCATGTCCCATTATTCATATACATCAATGAGAAGTTTTTTTTTTGTGAATTAGTCTGTATCTACAGCTATCAGATGTTGTCACTATTGGAATAGATGAAAACTATATGTTTGGATAAATAATTTAGATCGATAATTGGTAATTGAAGATAATATCAAGTGACTATCAAGGGTGTTTGCTGTATAATTCCAACAAAAGAATCCTAAAATATAGACACAACAAAAGGCAATAATAAAAATATAAATATCCATTCTCTTGATTTCCAACTGTTTATATTAATTAAAGCATTTCATCAATCTCTTAGTTCTATCATCCGAGAAAAACATTCTTTAAAATATTTGAAGAACCAAATCTTGCATGATTATGTTAACTCAACTCGCTTTCGGTCTATGATTTAATAATTGATATTAAAACTCTGTGTGATTCGCACGATAATATCTTATCAATTCATCTAATCTTACGCATTTATTCAATGTAGTTGCAAAAAAAATAGATAAGGATGCATTCACTAATTAATTCTTCTAATTATTTATGTTATTTCATTACAGGTTTTCCTCGAAAATATCAAAATAAAAAAATCTTTATTAATAATACTAGATTAATATCTTTTTTTGATTATATTTATATGTTGTATTTCGTTATTTTGATTTTTCGACTAAATTCAGATACGCCAAAGAAATGGTTGTACATATATTCTTCGTATAGATTTTATTAATCAAATGTTACATAATTAATTATTTTAAATTATATGATGATCATTTCGATGTCATAAAAAAAATATTGTATCTAAATATCATTGTTATATAGGGTAATAAAAAGTTTTAACAGTATTTATGAACTAGTCAAGACAAGAATAGTACTATTTGACAAGATAATACATTTAAAAAAAAATACTTTAATTTTATAAAATATACTTTCATTATGAATATCTGAGAAGAAAAAAACTTAACATGAAAATTCTTTATAATTTAAAAATATTATATTTATTTATTTTTTTTTGTAAGGGTAATTTTGGTGAAGTAAATCTAGGTACATATCGAAATATTCCTGTTGCTGTTAAAGTACTTCATTCAATGCATGAAGATCGAAATTCAAAAGAACGAGAAAATTTTGTAAATGAAGCACTTTTACTTAAACGTTATAAACATAAAAGAATTGTTAATTTTATTGGTATTGCTGCATATCGTGAACCATTGATGATTGTTATGGAACTTGTTGAACGTATATTAGATATTTTTTTAAAAAAGCAATATTATATTCAATCTATTATCTTTAGGAGGAAGTTTAAGTAATTATTTAAAAAAAACTGAACTTCGTGTGCCACAATTAATTCAAATATGTTATGAAATAGCAAAAGGAATGGCATATTTAGAAAGTTGTAATGTTATCCATCGGTATGTTAATTAAATGAGATAAAATTCGATATATAGAGTTTTTTTTTAATTAGAGATTTAGCAGCTCGAAATTGTTTGGTTGATAAAAATGGTCGAATTAAAGTTGCTGATTTTGGTCTTTCACGTTGTCTTCAAGATGATGAAGAATATTTTTCTCAAACTAAACAATTTCCAGCACGTTGGTGGGCTGTTGAAGTTTTATCAAATGGTTTTATTTTTTAAATATTTTATTTACTTTCTTATTATTACATAATATTCATTTTTAGCACCATATACAAATAAATCAGATGTTTGGTCATATGGTGTAACTACATGGGAAGTTTTTTCTAAAGCAACGATGCCTTATCCACATATACAACATAATAATTTCGTTATTGATGCTGTAAAACGTGGTAAAATTATTCCTGTTTTTTGTAGATACCATTCTAATAATTTATTCAATTTAGGTGAACGTCTTCAACAACCAGATAGATGTCCAGCAAATTTTTATACAATAATGGCTACTTGTTGGTTACTAAATCCAACAGATCGACCAAGTTTTGAAAAAATTGTTGAACTTATAAGAAGAGAAAAATCTATTTTACCTAAATTTTCATTTTTTGCTTCTTCAAAATAAAATAAATATATATATATGATTAATTTCTTTTTTTTTCTCTTCAGATATGCCTTATTTACTTATTAGTACAAGAATTCGTCTTGAATCAGGTCCAACTATTCTAGGTGATGAACGATTAGATCCAGAATTTATGACATATTTAAATGCTCAACTTTTTCATGAAAAATGTAACAATTAGTAAGTCAATGTTTATAATTTATTGATTGATTTCATTCTTAAAAAATATAATTAATATTGATGAATTGTTTTAAATTTATCTATTCTCATTTTGAATAATATAGTCATTTTTAAGAATAGAGTTTGATGAATATGATTAAAAATCAATAAGAAGATTATTAGGTTTCTTTACATTAGGAACATGAAATAGTTTTAAATAACTGAATGTTAGATTCCATGTTATTCGAAATATAAGGCCAATATGTTTTTTTCAAAGTTTCTTCATCATCATGATTATGTTTTATCTCTGACAGCATTTTGTTTCAATATCATTTTCCATTATTGATTCAATATTTCTGGGTAAGGTTTCGAATGCTTTATATTATTCATCATTTTAAATACGATCTAGTTTAAACTATCTCATGAATGTAATTTTTCTATATTAATATGAAGTACAATTTCAGACACTTTCTCAATGTAATAGCAAAAGTTTCTATAACCTTTACTATTTATTATTGATAAATTCCATTCTCAATGTATTTTCATGTAATATAAAATTCATTATGAATTCTATTTGAAGTCACAGCATTATCACCCTGGAAGAATATTTTTTCCCATCATATATTATTAATTCGGTTTGATCAGGTGATATTTTTTCTTAGACATATTATTGTGTCGAAGATAACTACAAGAGAAATAATTTTTGATATGAAAGAAAAATATTCGTATTATTCAAGATTTTTATTTTATCTCTTACTAGAGAACCTCTCCACATGTCCAAGTTGTCCTGAATCCATCTTGGGATCGTAAGTAGACCTCGATGCAGTATGAAAAAAAGTTGAAAAGAATTCATTTCTTTATACTTTTATTCTTGAGATGTTCGACCAAAGACATAGTATTTGCGAAAAATCAAATGAATGGAATTCCACATTAAAATAATTTAGACATTTGGAAAAGTTCTCTCGTTAGTTATTATTTATTGATGCTATATAATAGCAAGAAATAATATTTCGGTTCTCATACTATGAAATTGTTCAAAATGAATGATTGAATCATCTCAATTCTTTTATTATATAATTTAAAATAAACCAATAATTGATTGACATTTTTTTTTATTTTAGTTCGGAATATCGTACAGAAGATTGTGCACGTATTGTTCTTGATAAACTTGAAATACGTGGTTATCGTGTTATATCAATGACAGGCATTGGTCAAACATGTATTTGGCTTTTACATAAAGATTAATCTAAATATTTTTATTTTTAATCTATCTCATTTAAACTTTGATGTTGTTTTGTATACTAGTCAATTTTAATGTCAAATAAATATTTGTTTTTTTTTTTTCGAAGTTCTGTACTGTATTTGAGCGAAAAAAAAGTGAATAGAGCAAAAAAAACAAACGAAATAAAGATAACCAATCAACGCACACAAAGAAAAAAAAAAAGAAAGAGCACGAGTCTAAACAAACAGTGCATACACACAAGTAAAATCAACAGACATACACAAGCAATGCGGGAAGAAAAGAAAACAAAATAATCCATTCACACACGTTTTTTTTTCTTTCTTTTTACACTCATAGGTCGTCTCTTATTTTCCAAAAAATAGAGAGAAAAAGAAAGATATTTAAAAAAATGCATTTTTGTGTGCAGATTTTTGTTTTTGTTCGCTCACACATCAAAGAAAAATCTTATTGTTTGTTTTGTTTTTTATGCTACTCAAATATGTTTTATTTTAGTTCTCTCATTAAGTTATGTATATTTATATATTTATATATGCGTATATATGACTAAAGAAGAAGAAAAAACGAAAACGAAAAAGAAAGCTATTGCATTAGTAGCATATACATGAAAGAACAAGAAAATAAATAATAGTAGACATTTCCATCACACAAATAAAGGAATACAAATCGTTTAGGGATAAAGTTGGAAAGAAAAGAAAACATTTAGCAAGTTGTTTTATTTTTTATTTATCCTTTTTAAAAATAATTCTAACGACACTCCCATACTTTAACTGTTGTATCAACACTACCTGTAATCACAAAAGGTTTATTTCGATGCATATCTAAAAAATAAATATAATAAATAAAGAATTATTTTATATTTTATTTTTCTTACCAAGTGAAGTACAAAAATGTGTATGTGCATCAATAGTTTTTGTATTTCGTTTATTTTTAATATCCCATACACGTAATGTTTTATCATCAGAACAACTCAATAGATATTTTCCACCTGGATGAAATAAAAGACCACGAATCCAATTATCATGACCAGTCTAAAAAATAAATTTTTCTTTTCTTTTCTTTTTGATATTATTTATTTAAATATTTACTAATATAAATAAGCATAAACCATTTGTTACATCCCACATTCGAATTGTTTTATCACGCGCACCGGATACAAGATAAGGACCGGATCGTTTTTGTATCTAAGAATAAGTAGATTAATTTTATTAATATAATATGACAATATTACTTCAGTTCCACCATTAGATACTGATTCAGATATATGTATTCCGGCTGAATCCGGTGCCCAAGCAATACATTCAATAACATTGTCATGACCACGTAATTCCCCTTTACATTCACCGCTTGGCAATGACCAAATACGTACAGTCTATAATATATATAATTAGCTAATTCTATCTATGAAAAAACAATATCCTCATAAACATACATGATCAACTGAACAGCTTGCAATTAATGTACCATCATGATAAACACGTATCATACGTACCCATTCTCGATGACCAGTAAGTGTTTTTATACAAAATCTATAAAAAAAAATGTATATTATTAAAATGCTAATTCAAGAATTTTTTTAATTATATATCAATAAAATGTGAAATAATCATATGAAATCAATTATTTTCATGATAATAAATTTTAACATGCTTAATATTCTTATAAATCTACCTTTTTTTTTTAAATCTCTCAGATGAACAATTTCTTTAACTAGATTTTGTTTTTTTGAAAAATATATTTTAAAAATAATTTAAAATGATACTTACGTTGTTGATACTTCCCATATTTTAATTGTTTTATCACGACTACATGAAATAATATGATCACCACTAGGAGTAAACGTTACTGATGACACATTATGATCATGACCTAAAAAACAAAAAAAAATTATAAACAAAAATAAAGATAATTTTTTATTCTATTACCATGCATCGTTTTTACACATTGATAAGTTTGAAAATCCCATAAACGAACACTCATATCAGCAGAACATGATACTTAAAAAAATGAAAAGGAAATTCGTATTTTATTTTATATTTACAAATATACAAAATTTACCAAGCCATTTGCCTGTATGATCAAAGGCAATATCTTGCACCGGTGCTGTATGGCCTTTCATTGTTCGTTCATGTTCTCCTGCTTCATAATCCCAAATCTATTTTTTTTAAAAAAAGAAGACAAAATTGATATAATTATTTAATTAGAAGAATTTTTTTACTTTAATTGTTGCATCTTCGCTAGCCGATGCTATAACATCAAAAGTTGGATGAAAGACAACACGTGTCACCGTATCACGATGACCTTTTAACTCATATTTTTCAGGAGGTCGAGGTACCCATTCTCCGGGTTGTCGTTTTTCTCTAGTAGGTCCACCAGTTGTTACTTCATCTTGAAGTTCTTTTAATTTTGATTCAAGATCCATAACCTATCAAATAATAAAAATGTTATGTTTTTCATCAATCAACAAAAGAAAAAAAAAATGAATCGAATATTTATTTTACTTTTTTCTGTAGTCGTATAACTGAAGTCCATTTTTTCTCTAATTGATCTTTTCTTTCCGTACTTTCATTTGTGGACTAAAAGAGAACCAATTTATTGAAATTATTTAACAAGAAAAAAAATCTTTTTTTTAATACAATATTAGCTTCTTTACAAAATTCTTTAAGTGATACTGTATAACCATTTGTTGTTAGATAATCGGCTATAGCTTGATTACTAAATAAAATAAAAAAAAAATATTCTTTTATTTTTACTTAATAAAATAAAATAAAATTCTTACAGTTCATTTTTTTGCTTTTCAGAAAGAACCATGATGAGTAGTGACACATAGGCACTTGATATATTATATAATCGTTGAAGAATTATATTTATGACATGACCTTAATACTTCGATAAGATATTGTCATCATCTACAGAACAAAAAAGAAAAAAGAAACAAAAAAAAAGACGAAGTATTGTTAGTAATATGATCGTTCAATCATTGGAACATATCTTCAACTGTTTTCTCTTTCGTATTTATTCATTTGTCCCCATTCACTACGGTGTGTAAGTAAGAAAGTAATTACAGCAAAAAAAAAAAAGAGAAGAAGCATTTAATAATTATATACAAATATAAAAGAATGAGAAATATTATTGTAGATATAATCACTGTTTAATATAAGAGATTCCGAGACAAAAAAAAAAAAAAAAGATAAGAGGAAAATACTTGTTTATACTACTACAACATTCTGTTCTGAATAATCTGGTGGTGGTTCATCATGTGTTGGTATTGTTGATATTGTAGCAGGTAATGAACGTTCAATGAATAACGGTTCTTCACGTCGAGACCAATCATCCAATAATCTAATAAAATAAAAATTTTCTTTTTTTGTCTTATTTTTTTTGTTGAAATAATTTACCTATCTAAATGTTCTTCTTCAGCTGTTGGATATCGTCGTAAAAGTGCACAAGCAGCTGCTAATAATGAAAGACCACTTGAAATAACAACAAGATAATACGCTACATCAAATTGTACTTCAACTTTCTTTCCTATTTTTGAACGATTTTTATCTTGAATATCATAAATTAATTCTGATGCCCAAAAACATAGACCAGTTACTACTGTACAAAGAAGAACTAAATAAAAAGGCAAAAAAAACTTAATAAAAAAACAAAAAATATTTAATTCATTTTTACCTGATAAAATATGCCAAAAAGCATGACGTCTCATAAATTTTAATCCAAATTTCATTGGTCCAAGTGCATCTAATAAAAATCCAATAGTTGAAGAAAATATAGCTAAACAAATTAATGTTATTATTAAACGAAGAATTAATATTGAACGTGTATCAACACAACCAATTAATTCTAAAAAAACAGAAAATGAATTTTTATAATATTTGTTTTCGTTTTGCTTTCAAATTAAACTATACCCATATAATCATTTGGTTTAAATTGATATATTTCATTCATGGGTGCTGATGGATCCCATGGTACAGGTGCTCGTACAACAAATAATTTTCCAACAGCAAAAAACATACTTAAACCAATATATTTTGAATTACATAAACCACCATTTAACCAGAACCATCGATAATCAGATAAACTTACAGCTAATGCAGCTATAGCAAACATACTACATGATGCTGATGCATAATTTCGTTCATATCGTTTTAATATAGATGATGTTGAACGAGTTCGTGTTGTTATTGGTGATATTGGTTGTGAAACAAGATTTTGTTCATCTGATGTTGATTGTTCAGTTGAATCATCAACATTTACTTCATCTTCTATATTAATAAGTTGATGAGCACGATTATGATCATTATTTGTTGTTGTTAAACGAGAGAAAAAACGTGAAACAAACCGAATATTCGGTGACATAATTTACTTTTTTATTTTCTTAAGTTATTTACAATACATATAAATAACTTTTATGATGATAAATAGGATGAAAATGAATAAAAAATTTAGATCTTGAAAACAAAAATAATAATAATAATAATAACAATAAAGTTTAGAAATGAATATTATTTGTTTGTTTCCTGAACTGACAGAACAGGTCTTTTCATGTGTTAACTCCATTGTAAACTTTATATGTGTCTTTATGTACCCTCATTTTGATTGATGCCTTATTTATTATCAATCATTTTTATTGGAGGATTTAAGTGGATGTCCTTCATTGAAGGAAAGAACAGACTGTTCATATTATACGATTTTTGTTTCTTTTTTTTATCTATTGGTCAAAAAATACCCACTAACGATTTTATATAATCATAGATGGCAGTATAATACAAAATTCTATTTAAATAAATCTTACAATTGATTTTAAAAAAATGAGTACACAACTCAATGAATAGTTTTATTATTTGTATGTTTTGAATGATGCAAGGAGCTGTTCAAGAAGTATATATGTTGAAATTTATACAGATTTATCGTTTTTAAGAGTCTTACGTTCATTTTAGAAACGAGAAAACATCCCTATGTGCTCCTCTCGGATTTCAATTAATTTTTGTCTAAAGATTGTTCTAGTAAAAATCTAAAAAGGATTTAAGTTACCAATGTTTCCTTCAAAAGTTACGCATATCTTAATTTTGCCCCTATAAGGCATAATATATAATATTTAAGGAGAATCAACACTGAAAGTCGAAACTTACTGTATCATCAAGTTTTGGATAAGCTGTTTCAGACATATTCTTTTTCGTACTCCAATGGCTTTCAATAGTGTTATTATGATTTGAATAAAATTTAAATGTATATTTTATACATGGATCAACAGAAAATGGCTTTTATCTTTTTCCAAGAAGTCAAATCAGCTGACATGGCCCATAGCAAAGTTGTAGAACTTGAAATTCTCTATCGATCCATGTATAAAATATACATTTAAATTTTACTCAAATCATAATAATACTATTGAAAGTCATATTCGAGCATAAAAAAAATCTGTCTGAAACAGCTTATTCAACACCTAATGACATAGTAAGCTTCGATTTTAAGCTACATTCAAACTCTACTAGATAGTGAATTTCTTTCTCTATCTTTTCATATCAAAATAATTCTATTTCTCTTGCACTGTGTGTCTGAAAGAAGGAGTGTCGATTCTCCTTAAATATTGTATGTTATGCCTTATAGGAGCAAGATTGAGATATGCGTAACTTTTGAAGGAAACATTTGTAACTCAAATCCGTTTAGGGTTTTTGTCTAGGACAATCTTTAGACAAAAATTCATTGAAATCCGAGAGGAGCACCTAGGGATGTTTCCTCGTAAGTATAATTCTGTCGCTCGAAGTTTGGAATAAGGTTTCATTACTAACAAGAATAAAACTGTGTATTGAAATATATAATGATTAAGACTAAATCAACAATATTCCAGACTAACGATAACAAGAAATATGAGATTTTTTTGTCAAGGAAAAGAACAAAATCGGGTGTACCAATCGGAGCTTAATTTTTTGTTATTTCATTACAAATTGTTGAAAAAAAAGAGACTCCTCCCAATATTGGCTTTTCTTTCCATTAAAGTATTATCACATTCAAATGACGAAACATTCGAATTTTTATTTCGTCGAATTCCGCTAATGAAGAATCATCATTCAATACCTATTTGATCGAATGTATCTGCTCTTATTATGGATTATATATGTGCAACGTATTATATTTAATATGACAATCTCAAGGTGGGATTAGAACATACTTGTACATGTTGATCTAATCGATATGTATAGGTTCCAAGCCAATCCCGGATTAGTTTAGACTATTCTAAGATTCGAGTTCGAACTAAATCAAACTTAGATCTAAGAATGGCTTAGGCTAATTTAGAATTGATCGAAATCTGAAATTGGTCTAGAACGTATACAAATCAACATTCATAGATCTATTCTTTACAATATTGTTCATTAAACTGTTTACTCTTTATTTAAATGATGATGATCGTTCGGCTTTGAAAGAATCAAAGTTATTGCAAATTTAGTTTATATTCAATTTCTTGTAATTGTTATTACTTATAAAATAAGTGAAATCTAGAGTGGTCAAGTAATATAAAAATAAATTAATCAAATTGATTTGTTAGGTTTACTTCAACATTAAATAAATTCAGTTTCATATATCAATAAAATTTATGAGAATTGAAAAGTATACAGATTCATAGAATAAATTTGGTGAAGCGCCTTATTTTATAGGACATCTTATTAATATAATTCAAAAAATATATCATTGAACAAATAGTCAGGTGATTTACACGTACAATGAACAGAAGGACGAAAGAATACCAGTATATGATCAGGTTTCTTTTGTCATGTACGTCTCAATGATCAATGAAAAATCGACTGTAGAATGAAATAGAAAAGATAGATATATATATATATATGCATAAATAAGCAAGGTAAATGCATGAAAATAACTGTGACGAACGGCTATGTAAATGTGAAATTAACAGGTAAAAAAGCATCTGTTTTCTTCATACATTTGTCTGCGTGCACATTGTTGAATACAATAGAAACAATTTAAAATTTGAATTTATTAGAAATAATGGATGTAAACAATCATCCTAAAACAAAATATCATATTGTAAATATGAATGATAATAACGTTCAAGTTTGTTCAACAAATGATAAATTTCGTTTTGTTAGTAAAAATGGTCATATTAATGTAGATTATGCATCAGTTGGACGTATTAAAAATATGCATTCAAATGTAATTTTATTTATTATGCAATCAGATTGGGGACTTGTATTATCATTTGTTTTATTTAGTTTTATATTTAGTTGGTTTTTTTTTGCATTTCTCTATTTTCTTGTTTCAATTGAACATGGAGATTTTCTTTTAAATGATGATGAACAAGTTTTATTAGATAATCAAACAAATTCTACACGTCAATTTTTAAAAATTGAACAAGAAAAATGTGTTCAAGATGTACATAATTTTTTAAGTGCATTGCTTTTTTCCATTGAAACTCAACAATCAATTGGTTATGGTTCAAGATATATTACAACAGAATGTATGGGTGGAATACTTGTATTAACTCTTCAATCATCACTTGGATATTTAATACAAGTTATTATAACACAAATTCTTTTTACAAAATTATCAAGACCAACAGGTGAAAATTGTTTTATAGAATATTCATAAATTTTACTTCCAGTAATACTAATAGAATTTAATTATCATAATAAAAAAATTGTTTTTACTAATCTAATGAGAGCTATTTTTAAAATAAATTTCATTTTTGTTCTATTGTATATTTAAATCGAAGACGAAACAATAGTAAAAATCTATTATACATTTTTCTTATCTAATAAATATTTTTATCATTTTAGAAAAATCACAATTTGTTGTATTCAGTGAAAAGGCACTTATTGTTCCACGAAATAATCAATTAACTTTAACTTTTCGCATAGGTAATTTCAAATAAATCATTTTCAATCAAAAAAAAAAGAAAAACTAAAAATTAATTTAATAATTTATCTATTTTTATAGGTAATTTATCTGTTTCACAATTAATTTTTGCTAGTGTTCGATTAATAATGATTCGTCAACGACAAACACGTGAAGGTGAAATAATCCCTCATCAAATTTATGATATGGAATTAACACATCTTCGTAATGGACAATTATTTTTTCCTCGACCAACTGTTGTTGAACATATCATTGATTCTCATAGTCCACTTTATGGTATTCAACGATCAACATTAGAACATGAAAATTTTGAAATTATTGCTATTATTGAAGGTTCTTTTGATTATACAGGTTTTTCATGTCATTTTCGTACATCTTATTTACCTAATGAACTTTTATGGGGTTATCAATTTTCATCATGTAATTCAACATTAGGTGGATTTGATTATGAAAAATTTAATCATACACAATTAATTTATGCTCATCCTTTATGGAGTTATGATGAAGAAAGTAATGATGGATCAGCACCTAATACACCAGTTGAATCACCATTGTTTAATCATAAAAATCTTACTAATCTTAATTATAAAAAAAGTTTACAACGACCAAAACAAGTTAATGATATATTTTTACCTAAGAAAAAATCTAATCTATTATTACCATTAGAATCAATATCAAATAATAATCTTATACATACAACAACAATAGAATCAATCGATAGTGATAAAGAACAAGATCAAAAAGAAAAATATTTATTTAAACCAATTAATTTAGCTATAGAAAAAGACATTGAAGATGAATGAATATTTAAAAAAAAAGTCAAGTTTTCTTCTTTTTTTTTTCTGTTTATACAAAAAAAACCAAAGTGATAATAAAGTAGTTATATAATAGCAATATAAATGTATTGTTC
>JAJEKB010000457.1:170551-191439 GCA_022393335.1 Macrotrachela quadricornifera
GTATCAATTAATGATAAATCATATGAACATAATTCATTACTTGTTGAACCAATTGTTAAAATACAATGTTTATGTTGATTTAAAGTTAATAATGATGATAATGGCCATTGACATGTTTGAGTTTTATATGTTTTTAAACGTTGAAGAGATGATGATGAATAAAGATGAAATGTAAGTGAATCAAATGATTGATTTTCACCAATAACAAAATATGGCATATCATATTGACCAGAAACAAATGAAACAGGACCATTTATTGTTGTATCAGTTCTTAAACGTTTTATTAAACATTTATCTTCATTTGAATTATTTATAATAGTCCATAATTTAATTGTTTGATCAACTGAACCCGTTACAAGAACATGATTTCGAGAATCCGAACGAATTAAAGCCATACCAAGAATTATTTCATCATGTGCTTTTATTGATTGTACTATACGAAAAGATTTTTTTGACATTTTACCCTTTTTAAAATTTGTATCCATTTCATCATCATCATCATCATTTTCATTCGATAATAATGACCAAATAAATAAATATGCATCACGTGATACAGTAAAAACAAGTGAATTATCACGAGAAACAGCAATAGATGTAACTTCATCTAAATGGCAGATTGGTTCAGGTATTTGTGGTGTCATTGCTGATGTTGATGAATTATTATTTATAAATACATTTGTTGGAATTTGCCATGAACGAATTGTTTTATCAAGAGATGATGTTACAATTGATTCATGATTAACTACAATATCATTTAATGGTAATGCATGTGCATCATAAACACAACGTTGTTCAGGATCAGTTGGACGCCATATACGTATTGAACCATCTTCTGATGCACTAACAACAAGCATTTTATCAACTGTATGTGTTGTACGTGAAAGTTCCATTTCTTGTTCATCTACCATATTTGACCATTTATTATCTGTTGTATCAGTTTCAGTTTTTGTAATCGTACCTTTTAATTTCACCCATAAATCACATGAAGTTATTTTTTCAGTATGACCACGTAAACATGTTATTTCAGTACCTTTATGAGACCATACTCGAATTGTATTATCTAATGAACCAGAAACAACACATCCATATGAAAAACAAACTGTATTAACAGAACCTTGATGACCACGAAGTATTACACGAGCTTCCTCAACATTAGCTGAAACAATATCCATAGCATCATCATCATTTTTATTTGTAGTTGTTTTTGGTATTGTATTCCAAATTTTTAATGTATTATCATTTGATGCAGTTACAAGTAAACCATTATTTGTATTTGATAAAGCAATATCATTAATCCAATCAGCATGACAATGTGCAAGTGTATTTGTAAGTGTTAGAATAGATTTTGATGCATATCGATTAATAGTCCATATATGTACTTGACCATCACGACTAGCTGATATTAATTGATATGTTTCATTATTAAATGTTAAACCAGTTATTGGTGTACGATGTTCAGTTAAAATATCATTTGGTTCAAGTGATGCACTATCAAAATATTTTGATGGTTTATAAAAACATATTGTTGCATCTTCAGATCCTGTTGCAATCATATTCATTTTACCCATAGCACATGAAAGAACAGCTGATGTATGACCTTTAAGTATTGTTGTTTGAATACGAACATCAGTTCTTTTTCCTAAATCTTTTAAACTATAAATTCGAGAGGTACTATCACCAGATGCTGATATTAAAACTTGTTCAGATGATGGTACAAATCCAAGACGATGAATACGACCTTTATGATAATGAAATTCTTGTTCAGTAGTACCATTTTGTATATCAAATACTCGTATTGAACCTGAATGATATCCAGCTATAATATATTCTCCTTCTGGATGAATGAGAATACTTGATACTGAACCCCATGTTTCTTGATGAATAATCATTTGACATTGACCAATTGTTGATGAAAATACACGAACACGACCATCATTACCAGCTGATGCTAATGTAGATCCATTAGGAGCAAAATAAATTGAACTTATACGAGCTGATATAAGACCAACTTGACTACCAGTTAATGAATTCCATAAACGACATTCACCATCAATTGAACATGATGCTATATAACGACCATCAGCCGAATAAGCAACAGCTTTTATTGAACTTAAATGTCCACGCATAACTGATTTACGTTGTCCATTAGCTACATTCCATTGTCGAACAATACCATCCCAACAACCAGTTACTAACATAAAACCATCAGGATGAAATGCAACACTTGATACTGGTTTAGGATGTAAACGAATTTCTGTTTCTTTTCGACCTTTTTGTATATCCCAGATACGTACAAATGAATCCCATGAAACAGAAGCAAATTGTGTACCACGTTGATTTGAACTTAATTCAGAAACTCTTTTATCATGTGATGGTGAAAGAATATGTAAACGATGACCATTTGATACATCCCAAACGGATAAACCACCATCATTACTACCACTAACTAAACGATCATTACCAACAAAACATAAAGCACTAATAGGTGCTGCATGACCAACAAATAATTTTAATAAACGAGATGTTGAAGTATTATAAAGACGAATTAAACAATCAGCAGAACCAGCAGCTAGATAAAGACCTAAAAAATAAGAATAATTTAATTATTTTTTTAGATTTATTATTTTATTATTATCTTACCTGATGGTGATGTTGCTAAACATCGAATAGGTTCTGTAAAACCTTCAATTGAATATTTCATTTGTTCCATATTATCTGGTTTATTAATACGAACAAATGCTGTTATTTGACCTTCATTATTTAATGAATGTTTTTGATAATTCGAAAGTATTTTTTGCATATTATCAAAAACAGGATTTGTTTCTAATTCATTTAATGCTTGTTGATAAACTAATGAAGGATTAACTGCTAGAATATGGCTATTTCGTTGTATAAATGAACGATATTGTTGAAGAACTACTTCATTAATTTTTTGCTCTTTTGTATTTATTAATGATGTTAGTTTTTTTTATTTTACTTGATGAAAATGTTTGTGTACTACTTAAAGTTGATGACGAAGATTTAATTAATTCATAATCATCAATTAATGATTGAACAAGACCAACACGACATTTACCAGCAATAAATTTAAGATCAGTTAAAACTGAATTGAATAAATTATATTCATCACTTTTATATAAATAAAATGGTAAATGTTCAAATGCTTTAACATTCATGGATGTCCAATGTGGTCCTGTTGCTTCACACCAATAATAAAAAGCAAGAAGTTTATATAAATTAATTTGTTGTTCATTAGAACGAATATATCGTGTTTTAATTATTTGACGAATTTCATTTGATGCTATTGAAACTGTTTGTGGTCCATCATAAAGTTGAGGTTTTAATAAAATATGACAATTGTAAATAAAATCTGCTAATTGTAAAGGTGTTGTTTTTATTGGATAGTTATAGTTGTCTGGTGGTGGTAAAGTTTTTATTGTTCCAGAAGAAATATTAATTAAATCACGTAATTCTTGTTCAGTTAAATCTTGACGTGCTGAATAAATTAATCCAAATACAGTAGCAGCATATGATTCACCAAAAACTGTATCTAATCTTTTAAAAATTTCTAATAAAAATAAATTTTGACTTTGTGGTATGGATTTTAATTTTTCTGTTATTTTTTTTTCATAATCAGTCATTAATAATAATTCTTCACAAATTAATGTTAAATAAGATGGTTTAAATGAATCACGTTTACTAGTTATAAATTTCATTTGTGATGAAAATGCTTGTTCATCTAATTTTTTACCAAAACGATCAAGATGTTTACGAACAATTTCACTACGCTCAAGTAATTCAAGATTTGATATATTAATTGTTATAACATTAGATAATTTTTTACATGCTTGTTCAATATGATTACCTTCAGTAGTACTTATAATAAATGTTATTTTATCAAAATTAAAATCATTTGGAATAAAATTTAATGTTTGTACTAATGTTTCATTATCAAGTAATTCAATAGCATCAATACAAATAACAATATTTGAAGAATTTTTTCTCATATGAAAAAAATCTGATAAAATTTTACATAAATCTGTATAATTACTTGAACGAATTTGATCAATAGGAAATTGATTTGCTAATTCTGGATGATCATTTATCATTTGACAAAGTAAACGACGAAGCATTGAACCACTATTTAATGATGAACGTGTTACACCAACATAATGTTCATATAATTTTATATTTAAATTAACTTGTGATAAAATTTTATTAGCTATAGCTGCCATAGCTGCTGTTTTACCTGAACCTTGTTGACCTGTAACAAGAATAATTGTAGCTTTTCCAATAGATTTCATTGTTTCTTGAAGAATTCTATTTCGACTAACAAAATGTTCCATAAATGAAAGACGATATTGTTGATGTTGATTATCTTCTATTTCATTATCATCTAATAGAACATATTCAGGTTTATATTCTTCTTGTAATGATGTCCATAAATTATCAATAACACGTTTGGCAAATTCTTCAAGATTATTAACAAGTGGTCGGTCATTTGATACACCTTGCCATGTACATGGATAACCATCATATGTTTCAAAACCACTTGAACGTATACGTTCTTTTAAATGATTAATTCTTATTTTTGCATCTTCATTTTCTGAAAGAAAATCTGCTGACCATGGTTTAGGTATATTGGAAAGAAATTTTGGATCACGTAAATAGAAAAATGCACGATTCTTTTTTGTTTTTGATGAATTAAGTGCACCAGCTTGAATTTCTAAATCTGTCATACTATAACCAATTGGTATTTTATTTAACCATGTAAATTTTTTATCATCTTTTGGTACATCATATGATGATGGAATAAAACCATAACGTTCACCAATTAAACCAATAAAATAATCACTACGATTAACTTCATTAAGACATAAGAAAACCGATTGTTTTGTTTGACTTTCTGCAATACCCCATCGAAGATCTGTTTGATAGAGATTAATAAAAAGACTTTTTGCACGTTGACGTAATTCAGGAAAAACATAACGTGTAAGAAGATCACGTTCAGCATGCATATCTTTAAATGTTGATGATATAAATACACGTACTGTTCGCCAACGTGGTACTAATGTAGTCATAGGTATTTTTGTAGATAATTTTGATGATTGATCATTTAATGATTCATCTGTTGTTATTGTTTGTGAATCATTTTTAGTTTGATTTATTGTATTAAGATTATGTGCATTATCAATGTTTTCAACATGTAATAATTGTCCATCATTTCCACGTTCAGCAATAAATTGTAAAATTGAATCAGAAAAACCACTTAAAAATATATCATTTGGATTATTAAAACGATCTGATTTTGTTAATGAACATTGTGATATACTTAAATCAATACTAACAAACATAAGATCAGAATTAACTAAATAACGATATAATGAAAGAAATCGATAAACAAAATCTGATTCAGCTGTATCGGCTTTTAATCCATCAGAAACAAGAATACTAAAAATGAAGAAAAATTAAAAATTTTTTTTTAAAATTATTATATTTAATTACTTACATATTATCAAACCACTGTTTTTCAGCAATCATATTAGTAAGAAATGCTGGTGGAATACAAACATTTGATGATGATGCTTGAAGTTGATTATCCGATAAAATTTTTGACATTTGATTAAGTATTGTTTGTTGTGGTGTTTGTTCAATTTCTTGAAAATCATCTTTTGTTTTATATATAATTAATCGACTTGATTCACAAGCTGATTTACACATTAAACCCATTAAAAGACCAATTTCGGCACGTGTTCGTGGTTTACCTAAACCTCTAGCTGCTTGACATGGTTGAGACATTGCTTCACTTAAATTACAAAAAACAAATGTTCGGCCAGGTAATGGTTGACAATTATGTTGTGTAGCTATTTTAACTGAACAATCAAGTGCTTTTCTATAACGCTGTATATGTGAAAGATCATAAGGTATTTCTTTTGCAGCAAGTTTTTTAGCTTTTTCTTCTGGTGTTAAAGCAGTTTTTTTTCCTTTTTCTTTTCGTGTTAATCGTCGACTTTTAACATCCGGTAATGAACCAACTTGTCCTTTAGCTTCACACCATTTATTAAATTCTTCTTCAAGATCATCTAATATTTGATATGCAGAAAAAAACCGAAATGGAAATTGACGACTATATATAACTGCACCATCATCTGAAAGTTTTTTTAATACCCATTGATGATGTTTTTCAGAAATACCTAAATATTAAAACAAAATAAAATAAAATAAAATATTTCTTTTTCTTTTATAAACATACCAGCTTTAATCATATTTCGTAAATTTCTTAACATAGCCATAAATGGAAGTTTTTTATTATCAATTAATTGTTGCCATACTTCAGCTTTATTTCCTTTAAGACTAATCTGTGTTTCCCATCTATTTAAAAAATAAAAAACATATTTATAGAATTAAAATGAAATGTTATAATTAAATTATAAATATAACATACGTTTGTGGTGTTGGTAATTTCATACGTTTATTTGCACGTTCAGGTTCAAATGTACCAGGTAAACGTGATTGATAAAAAAGTTCGGATGTTTCTGGATATCGTTTACCTAATAAACACCAAACATGTTCAACTGGTTCACTTATATGTAATTGACGAATTAATCGTTTTAATGTAAATGCCATTCGACGTGTTTCACGATCTTCTTCAGTAATTTTTCGCATAGGTTTTTGTGCTGTTTGATCTGTTTGATGTTCACCTGATTCCATACTGATGTTTGAATCAACTGAAGATGTTCGACTTGTTCCACGTCCACCACGAGTTGAACCACGACCTCGACCACCTCGACTACCTCGACCACCTCGTCCTCCTCTTCCTCGAAACGCACTATTGGTTGTCGTTGTAGGTTGTGATGCATTAGCTTTTCTTGCTTTTTTTAATCGCGCTTTTTCTTTATTATATTTTGCAAGTTGATATTTATCAAAATCAGGAAATTTTTTTATCATAACACGACGTAATGCCGATGGTAATGAACCAAAATGAATACGTTTATCAAAAAATGTTTGATAAAGTTCAGCTATTTCAATCCAATCAGATGGTAAATTTACAATTGTTTTAAAATATTTTTTTAAAAATATCCGACATGGATCTGTAAATGAAGCATATGCAACTAGAAAATTAGCTGTTATACGAATATTTAAATGATTTCGTGTATAAAGAGCAGCCTAAAAGAAATACAAAAAAAATTTGTTTTGTTATTGAATAAAGAAAATTTTTATTTCTTTACTTTAAGAATAAATTCTGGATCTTGTTCAGCTACTAAATTAGCAAGACGAATAAGTTCATTACGTTTTGAATCTGTTGCTTTTCTTAAGTCTGGTTGACTTAATAATGAATCAGCAAGTGAATTAAGAAGACTTTTCTACAAAAAAGATAAAAAGTGAAATTTTTATGAAAAAAATAGTTAATTATAAACCTTAATCGATTTAATTCCAACATTGAAATCATCATCAGTTGTATTTTGATTTTCAAGTCTAGCATAGATTGAACTAAATGGATCAATACGAGGACGTTTTGGTGCTGGAACATGACAATGTAAATCAACATTAAGAGAAATTGGTTCCGATGGAATAGGTTGAATATTTTCAATATTATATCTGCGCTCATTATCATTAAAGAGTGAGGCAGATGTGCTTGTTGTTGCTGTTACTAATGATGTTGCTGTTGTTGTTAGTGTTGATTTCTTTACAGTTTCTTGAGTTAATGATGAAGTTAGAATTGTTGATTCTATAGGTTCAGCTTTACGTTTTCGACTTAAACTTGTCTCAGTTGTTAATAAAGATGAATTATTTAAACTCAATGGTGAAAGCAACGCATTATTAGTAAGTAATTTGGAAGTGGAAAAAAGTGATGATGATGATAATGATGATGATGGTAATGATGATTTAAGAGTAGTATTTAATAAACTTGATGATGAAAAAAGACTCGATTGTGTGCCTGTATTCGGTTTTGATAAAAGAGAACTTGTTGTATTAAGCGTTGATGAAGATAAAAGACTGGAATTTTGAGATAATGAACTACTGGTAAGAGTGGTATTTTTTGTTGATAACAATGAATTTGTAGTAGACAATAATGAGGATGCCGTTGATGACTTCTTTGAATCAGCCATTTACTTGTTGCTCACTATTGTATATACTAATCGATATTTGTATGAAAAAAACTGAAATGTAAGAAAGAAAATGCTTGTCTATTTATACGCGAATGTCTAACGCAAGATTAATTTGAGGTAATAACAATCTTGCACAAGCAAACGGAAAGAAAGGCAAACAGATGCAAGTTTATTCATAGTCATAAATAGTTAAATATTGAGCGACGATTGTGTAAGAACACATGCAATACATATGATGCATTTTTCTATGTTATTGCAAAAGCAAATATATAACCCGGGTAAAGGACAAGTAAAACATTGATTTTATTTTTAAAAAAATATATCAAAAATAGTCACGCCATCTATATAAATTAAATTCTTCTAAAACTAGTTTTCTTTTATAATAAAACAAAGAAAATAAAAAGATGTATTTAAAAAATATTAATTTCAATTGAATAATTAAACAATTTAACTGATCCATATTGAGGACATTGGCTTAGTTACATGGATAATCTAGTGCCTTGTTCTTTTCATCCAGTCAGTAACAACCGCAAAAAAAAAGAAATCTTTATATTATCATCTTTTCATTTTTAGAATATAGAGATGTTCTTTAATTATTAATAACTGTACCGAAAATTATGCGTGTTGATCCAGTATCAAAAACAACTTCGGATATTCCATGTGATTTTGGTAGTAAATATGATGATTTTTGTCGTCAATATCATTTATTACCATTATCAAGTGTAAAAATAAAACTTGATTCAGGAATTATTGATTTAGATACTGATACACTTCGGTATATACATATATATGTTTATTTTTATTTATTTCATCAATCTTTATCTTTTTTAGCTTTGATGATTGGACACCATTATGTTCTGCTATTGGTACATGTAAAACACTTCGTTCTCTTACGTTACGTAGTCAATATTATAATTCATCATCAAATAATTTTATTGAAGGTTTATTTAAATTTTCTTTTTAAAATTCATATTTTTCTTTTTGTATTTTAATTAGCTGAACGACGAACATTAAAACGAGCTTCATCTGCTTCAAAACGTCCACCAATATTTCAATCAAAAGAATTACTTTCAAAAATTTGTACACATATTAAAGATAGTCTTTTAATAACAACAGAACTTGTCTTACTCGAACTTGATGGTCTTCCATTTCGACGTAAAGATTTAACAGTTTTAGCTCAAGTAAAAGAAAAGAAAATTTTATTTATTAATCTATTTATTTATTAAAGGGTATTGCAAAATGTAAATCACTTACTCATTTTCGTCTAACAAATAGTCCAATTGGTGATGAAGGACTTGATAGTAATAACGAAAAAGTTTTATGATTTGAATAGAAAAAAAAATGCAAACATATTTAATTATTTTAGTTCTTTGTCGACATTTGAATCAAGCATCAAAAATTCGTGAAGTTGATTTTTCAGCTTGTTCACTTACCAGTCAAGGTGCACATATTATTGCTGATCTTATACGAGTAAGTTAATTATGTTTTTTTTTTAAAGAAATATTTTAAATCATATTTAAAAATTCACACAAGACAAATAAGAGATTAGCAAAATAGATATAAGTTTTTAAAAATTATTTCGAATGTATTAAATTCGTCGTCGATTGAGTTTTTTCTTCGTCAATTTCTCCTTGAGATGAATTTATGATTTGATTATTATTCATTGTTGCATATTGTTTAAAACTTCCCGTTTCTAATGTTTTATTTTCTGTTATTGTTGGTTCTGTTTCACTTCGTAATTCATATTCATCAAAAACACTTGTATTTCGTTGTTGAAAAAATAATAGAAATATAATAATAAGTACAAGTATTACAATAAACAAAAGACTTGATATAGCAGCTAAACGACCTAATGAAAAGAATAATTCTGCTGGTAATAATGATACTGTTTGATTGTTCATCACGATGACTAAAATGACTAGAGAAATGAATTGAAAAAAAAAAAACAAAAAGGGAAGACGCAAGTGAAAGAGAAAAAGAAACGAGGTAATTATTCAAACGTTATTATCGCGTGTTCATTCTATTGCATGACAAATGAGATCTGCCTAAAAAACTTTTTATTTATGAGAAACAAAAAAAAAAAAAATGATTGTCAAGTCAAGTTCGATCAACTAAGGAATTGGTTTTGATTTTCTAGCAACAAGGAGATCGACGTCATACAGATGTTTGGAAAGAAAGTCTACGTCATCAACAAAAAGAAAGTTTACCATATCAAAATCCAATGCTTGATCATATGTCTGGTTTACGACGTGTAACACTTAATAGAAATTCATTAATTGCTGATCGTGGCGCAACATTTTTAGCTGAAGTACTTGAAGCTGATCTTTGGATAAAAGGTAAATGATCATTGAGTATATTTAAATATATATTAATTATATTAATTCTAATCTTTTGTGACTTTAATTCCATTAGGATTTATTCTTTTGTGTTTAACAGAACAATGAATAAATTTGATTAAAAAATATATATTGCAAATTTCGAATATTGTTAATATCATTTAGAATTCCTATTATATTTATAGAAAAAGAAAAATAACAATAGCTTTTCATTTTTATAACTAATTGCTAGTATTTTTCTTTGTAGTCTATAAAAGAATTCATGAAGAAAGATCGGAAATTGATGAAATTGCTTTGCATTTTATGTTTTATTGAAGCAATATTAAATAATATTTATTTGAATAATGGCATATAGATCGATCGTTAAAGTTCTTTTTTTTTTACTATTTACGTATTAAGAAATTCATACGAAATAAAAATGAATCTATCAGAATTGAAATTGTTTATTTGTTTTTTCGTTGCTTTTAGCTCTTGATCTTCAAGATTGCGCAATATCAACAAATGGTGCTAAAGAATTTTTAAATGCAGCAAAATATAATAGTCTTATACATATAATTGATATACGTAATAATCCTCTTGTTGATCGTGATATTATGGAAAAATTAATTGAACAATTATTAATTAATTGTGAAGATGATCGTTTATGTGAAGTTTGTATTTAATATTTAAAATAAATAGATAAATAAATTTTATTTATTATAATTTAGTATAAATGGTTAAAACTTGAATCTCCTCGACGTCCACGTTCAAAAATAGCTCGAACAACAACAACAACAGGTACTAATCGGCCAATTCATTTTCGGTCAAAAACACCTGTTGATCCAACTAAATTACAACGTAGTAAATCAACTGGATCAGTTTCAACTGAACCAAGAAGTGATGGAATACCATGGAGAACAGCTGCTCGTGCTAGTCGACTTCCGTATATTTATATATAATTATTAAATGAATATCTTTTCTTTTTTTCTTTAAGTGGATTTCCACCTAAATTACCAACACGTGCTTTTCATTCATCAGAAGAATCGATTTATGGTGCTGGTGGAGATTTTCAACAACAACAATCACAGCAACCATTGAGAGAAAATTCAATTGTATAATATTTAATA
This sequence comes from Macrotrachela quadricornifera, assembly GCA_022393335.1. Taxonomy (NCBI): domain Eukaryota; kingdom Metazoa; phylum Rotifera; class Eurotatoria; order Philodinida; family Philodinidae; genus Macrotrachela; species Macrotrachela quadricornifera. The sequence goes on from JAJEKB010000457.1 coordinate 182,105, forward strand.
ATAAATATTGAAATAATATTTCAATTAATATTATTTTTTTTAATAGAGTCGTATTCATAGATTAGAAAATAAATTACGTGAAGAACGCCAAGCTAAAAAACAATTAGAAGAACAACTTCAACAAGTAAAACAACAAATGATTAGATTTTATACTTTTTTTGTACTAATAATATATTTTATTAATTAGATTTTGGCAAAAAATGATTTAGCACAACGACAACAGGATCATTTTTGTGCAGTAGTAGAAAATACATTTCAAAAATTTCAAAAATTTCTTGATTTTCTAAGATCAAAACGGTAAATATAATTTTTTATTTATTTAATTGAGAAAAATCTTTTCGTATCTCTAGTTTGGGTGAATTAATAACTATGGCTGGTCTTGATGATGCTTTTATAAATCCAGTTGATGAATTTCGTGAGACATCAATAAATGTTGCCAATGGGTCGAATATTAATCATCAATCGGTAACAATAGAAAAAAGTGAAGAACGATCTCAATCATCATCATCATCATCATCTTCCTCTTCATTATATACCAATAATAAAAATGGAACTTAATTCTTTTGTTCTCGTTATTCAAGGATACTCAGGTGTTCGCTTTTGTTTTGCACATAGGTTCTTCTTATTAGTTATAAATATATTTTGTTTTCTTCTTTTCTTGTTTGTATGTGTGTGCGATTATTTGTTTCTTACCTGGACAGTTTTGCTAATATTCTTGTTTGTTGTTTTCTACTTCAAATACACATCGTCATTTGATGGCAAAGCGAACCGAACAAAGCTTAAATCAGTGAACGAATGTATAAAATTTATATACATATATATATATATATTAACAAAAGAAATGTATCTTAGATTGTATTCAATAAATATTTGGTTATTTTTCATAATAAATAATACTTAAGGCCATCCAAAAGCAGTGATACAAATGTTTTAATTCATTATAAAAATGACGTCTGTTTTTTTTTTATTCTTCTGCATCATTCTTCAACTGATATCATGATAATAATAATATTTCGATAAGAACTATTTGGTTATAATATATGATGGTTACATTAGTACATAGTATCTTTGATATGTATTCTTTTTTTGATCTTGACTTAGTTCTCCTTGCTATTTATAACATCAACATATTTCCAACAGATTTTATATACTCATAAAAATGTATTCAATTATCTTCAATCATAAAATGCTGTAATACTTCCACATTTATCTGATTCTTCACATGCAGAGCCATGTAATTTTTGACTATTTGATTTAATCAAATTCAATCTAAGCGAACAAAATAATTGAAAATCATTACATTGTATCACAACCAATATTATTAGTTCTTTAAATATAGAAAAGTATAGAAAAATATTCAATAGACAGTGAGGACTCACTCTCGCGTTGCTTTTACTATCAGTTCATATGAAGAGTAAAATTTCTTTAAACCTTTTATAAGCAATTAAAATACTTTGGTTAATACTTTTGAATTACCTTAATTAAAAGAGAATATTTGATAAATTTATTTTAAAATAGAAAATGAAAATTTGGAATAATTCACTTCTGCCATCTATCATTAAACTATATCATTTTAATATTATGTGAGAAACATATCTTAGTAACCTAACTTATTTTAAACACTACTATGGTATACTATCATCAAATGATATAAAATTTTCATTTTAAATATTTTTCAAATCGTAATTTTGAGAGGAGATTACTGAAAGATTTAATCGAAAATCATTTTTTTCTTCTTCTTTAGTTTTGTTTCTTTTAACATGAAAAGATCTGTAAATAAATAAAATAAGAAGAACAGTGATGGATTTTATTCCTGCACGAGATACAAGTATTGCATCTGGCCTTGACCAATCTCAAGGTAGTTTGAATATTAAATAAATCTATATATTAAATATATGCAATATTTAAGGTCAAGCTAAACGTATATCAAATGAACGACAAATGATTGCAAAACTTGATCCAGCTGAACTTCAAGATCGATATTTACGTTTATATGATGATCATTTAGTACTTAAACAACATGCACGAAAACAAGAAGATAAAATAAAAAAGTAAATATAATAATAGAAAATATTTATTTTATTATTTTTTTTGTATAGATTAGCTACAAAATTAACTAAAGTAATTGAAGATAAAAAAAAAGGTGAAGCTATTCCATTAGGTAAATAAAATTATTAGACAAAAAAAAAGGGAAATATCGAATAAAATCTAATATTTTTATTTAAAAACAAAAGGTATTAAAGCAAGTGTTCGTGATACCGAAACTGAAAATCTTCTTGCTGAATATCGTAATAAAATATCTGAATTACGTGAACAAAATAAAATACTTAAACAACGTGTTATTGTTTCTCAACAACAAGTACAAGCAGCACAACAAATAAAAAGACCTACTACTTTGTATGATAGTGTTTCATCAAGAATTGATACTGTAAAACACAAAGGAATTTTTTTTTAATTAATTCAATTTATCATTTAAAATTTTGTAAGGGACAGCCAAAACGAATGCCATCACCATTACTTCATAATCTTCGTGTTATTGGTCCGCGAGATTCATTAAGGTTATTGTAATTATTTTGAATAAAATATTTATTTTAATTTCTTTTCTAGAACATCTGGAACAACTCCAAGAATAAATAATGCATTATTAGAAGATGCTCGAATGACAAATAAACAATTGTAAGTATTATATTTCTATACTTATATATATATAGAAATGTTTTTTTTTTATTTATTATTGTTAGAGAAGAATCTCTTGAAAAAGCTCATCAACAATTAAATAATTATGAACAACAACTTGAACATCTTCGTCAACAACTTCAACAACGTGATAATGAATATGAACAAAATTTATTACGTTTAAAAATGCAAGCATCAGGTGGTGATTCACGTACAAATTTACAAGAAAATATTGATATGATTCGTTTACAAAGAGATTTACGTGATAAATCTGATGAATTAAGACGTTTACAAACTCAATGTACAAATTTTGAATCAGTTTGTTTAATATTCATATATATATAATATATTCATTTATTTAATTTATTTTTGCTTTTCTAGCAAAATCGTCAATTACAAGATACAAATGGTGCATTATTAAAAGAAGTTGATCGACTTGATAAGCAAATAAAAGATGAACAACAACGAGCCGTACAATTACGTACTGAATTAAGAAATGGTTCACGTTCAAATACACTTGTTCATGAAGTAAAAATATTTATATACTTAGGATTATCCAAAAGTTTTAATAATATTAAGTAAATTTATAAAGATAAAAAGATATATTTTTTATTTAATAAGTATATAAGTTAGTTGCTATGATAATTTATATTAAGTTTAATCCTTCTAACAACTTGTTAAAAGATTTTTTTGAATTCTTTTTTCTGAAAAATATTTAACTATCTCGGAAATTTCATAAGTTAATCATATATATTTTGTTTGATCGGTTTCAAGCTTTTTGTGTAAGATCATGTTATTGATATTCTAATATTATTAATAATAGGATATGATTTTATTTTAGAAAGATTAATTGTAAGTTATTTAGTGTTATCTCGATTAATAAAGATGAGTTGTTAAAGATTATTGTTGATGAAGATAGATTTGAATGAACACTTTGTTTTTTGTATATCATTTAAATTAAAAGATACTGTTCTTATACATAGTATAGATAAAGACAAGATTGTAGATTACAAGTATTATATTAAAAATTATCTGATGATGGTTGTTGACTCCATATCTATCTAATGTTATGCATTATTTAATAGAAGAAGATATTAACATAATATTATAACTGCTATATTTGACAGATATGATACTTTATAGTCTTTGACTAATTTTATTCTATCCAACGTTGTTTAACTAATTAAATAAATGAAATATGATCTGCTCATATTGTTTCTAAGACATTTAAAAATTTTTTTTTAAAAAGAAATTTTCAATAAGTTGCCTGTGAGATTGACTTCGGTATAAATAATAAAAGCAACTATCAATATCTTTTTATCTTTAGAATTTTATTTAATGTTATCAAAGGTTTTGAATAATTTTAAATGTAGAAAAAAAATTAATAAATTTAATTTTTTATTTATTTATTTATTTATTTATTTTAGCTTAATGCACAAATTGAAGATTTTCGACGTGAATGTGAACTATTAAAAGAAGCTAATACGAAATTAGTGAGCTCGGCATTTAATGCTGATCGTGAAAGAGAATTTCGAGAAAAAGAACGCGCATTAAAATTACAAATAGCTCAATTAGAAGCAACAATTAAAGCAGATTTAGGCGAAAGAGGAAATTTACTTGATAAACTTACATTAGAAAAAGGTAGAAATTATAATTTTTATCTTTTTTTTGTAAAGATAATTCAAAAAAAAATTTTATTATTATATTTTAAGATTCAAATCGAAAAACTGATGACGAACACCGTAGTATGCATTTAAAATATTTAGAAATGAAAGAAAAATATGATGATTTAGCTGAAAAAATGAAATTTTTTGAAAGAGTTTGTATATTCAATTTATTTTTTTTATTAAATTAAATTAAATTTATTAAGGAAAGTGATATAAGTATGAAAGAAATTGAAGAAGCACTTATTATATTACGTCAACGTAAACAACGGCAAGAACCTAACTTTGATTTTCTACAAAAAGTTGATGATGAAAAGGCACAAAGTAAGAAAAAGATGTATAAGTTTTGTTTTATATTTAATGTTTTCTTTTTTTAATAGATTTAAATCGACGAATACTTGAATTAGAAAGTCAATTAGCTGAAACAGCTAATGAATTAGAAAAAACACGAAATTTATTATTTATGCAATATAAAATTAATCGAGATTATAAACTTGAAGTATATAATAACAAAAAAAAATGTTTTTTGGTTAAAATATTAATATAAATTGTCCTAGGTTGATTGTGTGCAAAGAAAAATGGATGAAAATCAAGCAGAATATTCATCACGTGTAGTTGAAAGTGGTCAATTACTTGATATTCGTGCTAATCGTATTCGAAAACTTGAAAAGTATGTTTTTTCATCTATTCATTATTACGATAAGAAAAAAGAATCATTTATTCCCTTTCTCGTAGAGAAGAGTCTTGCAAGTCTAAATTGTTTGTTTATTTGTTTGCTTACTTACTTGATTGCTTGCTTGCTGAGGTGTCCACAGGGCAGGACACAGCAACCGATTTTGCCCTGCTATTTTCATATATTTTCTGACAAAACAATTTTTGGTTCAAAATGTAAAAAAACAGAGCTACGAATAATGTTGCGACCAACTTTTATATGCAGCTCTTTTCTAGTATCAATAAGTTTATCTGAAATGGAAACAATGAGAAAAATAAAAACAATGGATAACAGAAATACGATAATAATTTCTTGCTTACACCATAGAATTAAAACATACGTTAATCAACTTTTATTCTTATAGATTTGTGAAATACATTCTATTCTAAATTACAAAGTGTTTCCTTTATAACCTTGATAATGCTTTTGAAATAGCGAGATATATCCACTATGAGACAAATTTTTTTACTGTATAATTAAATTTTATTAATAAAATATTGAGAAATATTAGCGGCTGCTGAAAGTATAAAGTGTTACTTAACAAAAGATTATTGATTAACCACATAAACTAGTCTATTTCTTTATTTTAATGTGAAAAGAATGTTGAAAGCTCGATATAACACAGCAAGGCCAAAACTGCATTCTTTTAAACTGATCTGCAAAAAAAGTGTTTCCTTGTCCTGCAGGGCGGAGGCAAAAATATTTGATGTGTCATATTTTTCATCAGGACAGGGCAGGACAGAGAGGGGCGGAGCGGCGGGGTAAGGCAGAGCAAAAAAATACCTCAGTTTGCCTGCTTCATTGCTTGTATGTCCACACTTCAGTGGTTGGTCCAAGAATGACGTAAAGATAAACCGTTTTGTTTTCTATGAAACTTGACCGAAGGGTAATCGAGGATGAGGAATTCGAATCTAATATTAATTGTTAATCAATTGCTAATTAATTAGTAATTATTATTATTTTTCTGTAAAATTCAAGTAGAGATCACCAAGAATGGAGAATTGAAAATTGAGGTTAGCTTTTATTAGTTAGTTATCAATTGACTATGAAGCATTTAATTCTTAATCTTTTTCTTTGAAATTTGGCCAAAATTAAACAGGAGTGGACGGTGCGTATCTGACGTTACTTCTTATTAACTATTAGTTAATTTAACAAAACAAATGATTTGCTGATAGTTTCAAATACATCTAATCTACGAGAAAGCGCTGAGCGAGTCCTCAGACGAGCGTTACTGGTCTTTACAAAAAATATCTTTGTTATAATTCTTTCGAATCTAAGTTATACAGGCGGCGCAAAGGATAGAAACTGAGGATATTTCTCCAAATTTAGAGAAAATTGATTTATTAGAATGTTCCGAAACAGAAAGGTAATTCATCGGTTGCGTCAGTGCTGATTGGATGAATTAATAGATATCATTAAGAATGTATAGAAAAACAGTAGTCTTTCTATTATTATTTTTTCTTGTAATTAGAGCCTTAAAAGATGTTGCTTATGGTACTCGTCAATATCGTATTCAAGAACAACCAACAACCGATGGCGATTTAACTGATCAATTAATTGAAGATGCTATTGAACTTGAACGTGGTCAAAATTTAATTGAAATTCATATAAGTCGCGCATCATTTAATGAACGTGCACTTGACTATTTTGGTAAAAATGTTGATCCATCAACATTCTGTTCAATAGAATTTTATGAACATGAATTACAAATGACACCTATTGTAAAAGGTCGAACACCAGAATATAATTTTACTGGACAATATATTGTTAATGTCGATGATTTTCTTTTATATTATTTACAAAAAGAATATACACTTATTGAACTTCATCAAACTGTTGGACAATCATTTCAAACAATAGCTGCATGTAAACTTAATTTAAAACAACTTATCGAAGGTAAATTAAAAAAAATAAATTCATTTACTTATTTTTTATTTTATATATAGGTAATCAAGGTCGATTACATGGTACTGCTAAATTAATAGCATCTCATCAAAATAATATTGATATTGGTGTATTTGGTGTTATTGAGTATTGGGTTCGATTACGTGTACCTATGGAACAAGCATTCCGTTTATTAAAAGAAAAAATGAAAGCTCAAGGCTATCTTGTTACTACAAGTCGTCAATCAACAAAAACATCTGATGATACTGAACAACAACGACATGAAATTGATCCAAATATGAATGAATTAACAATTGCTATTCTTAATTGTGCAAATGTTAAAGCAGCTACACCTGGTAAATAAAATAAACTAGATATAATTCCATTTTATTTTATTTTTCTATATTAGATCATCAACCTGATCTTTATTGTATATATAAATTTTATGATTTTACTGATCATGATACAACAACAATTCCATCATCAAATAATCCAAATTTTGATGATCGTATGCAATATCCTGTTCAAATGGATGCTGATCTTGATCGTTATCTTAAGCAATCTCAATTAACAATATTTGTTTTTGATGATCGTGATACAAAAGATGATCGTTATGTTGCACGTGCTGATATTCCATTAATACCACTGGCACATGATAATCAAATTATGGGTACATTCGTTTTAAATAATGATCATAATGAACAAAATGGTACAATGAATGTTACACTTAAATGGACATATTCATATTTACCACCATCATCATCAACGCGTACACCAACACAACGTTCAAAAAGTATACCAACAAATCAACGTGAACCATTAGCCTTATTACCTGATGAAAGTATATCGGGATATAAAACTATTGCTGAAAAACAAAAAGAAATGAATGTAAGAGTAACACCACGAGATGTACTTGGATCTGATAGTGAACAAAAAACAAAACCAGGTAGATTTCATAAGAAAAAAACAGAACAAAAGAAAATTTTTCATTATTTTATTTTTATAGGTTTACCAAGAAGTAGTCCAGGTATACCAGCATCGAGTATTTCACGACCTGTACGTAATGGACATCAAATTCATCATCAACGAACATCATCAAATGCAAGTTCAATAAGTAAACGAGGTAATTCATTTTAAAATAATATTATTTCAATTAATTTTATTTTTTATATATATTTTTATTTCAGTTAGTTTTGATCAACGAGATGATACTGCACCAAGTCGAATTCTAAATGATGTTTGTTAATAAATAATTAAATTTTAAAATATATATATTTTTTTTTGTTTTGTAAATTTTAGGAACAATCAAGTACTGATGAAACAAATCGTACTATATCACCTGGTAAATGAAACTAATAATTTAATCATCTAAATCATTAGAAATAATAATAAAAAAATTTTTTTTCAAATAATTTTTATTTTTCTTTAGAATCATCTAGTGAAACAGAAGAACCACCAGTTAAACCATCCACTTATGTTGTTGATGAATCTGATCCAGATATTGTAGTATTATCTAATAATAAAAAACCAGATGATATTGTAACAATTGGTGTGCAAGATCTTGTACTTAATGAAAATTGTTCAGTATTTGATGATGATAGATGTGAAAAAGTATTTGTTAGTGTAGAATTTCTTGATTATCCACCAGAAGAACTTGAAACACCATATGCATTAGATAAAGGAGAACCAAATACAAGATATAGTTTTAATTTTCAAACTGGTTTGATAGATTTTTATTATTTTATTTTTTTTAAAAGCTTTTATTTTTTTAAAAGACTGTCCAATACGTGGTCAACAAAAGAAACAACAACTTGCTGAACTTATTGGACCACAATCATCTGGAGAGTAAATCATTTAACATATATATGTATATATATATTAATAAAATTTTTTTGATTTATCTAGAATTAAATTTATTGTCGTAGCTGAACCACCTGAAGATCAACCATCACTTGATTGTATTGATATTGGTTATGCTACAGTTAATGCTAAACAAATCTTACGTACTGCAACTGATTTTATTGAAAAAAGCATTAATGGTAAAATGATTTTCTATTAAATTTAATTTATTCTCATATTTCTTTTGTTCATTAAAGTACATGGAATGGATGATGAAGGACAAGTTATTGGACAAATGAATGTAACTGTATCAATTGTTCAAGCATTGAAAAAAGTACAACAACAAGAACATAATAATCGTCGAATGCAAAGTTAAATTCAAATAATCAATACAGACTTATCATCCATTGGATGTCAGATACAGATACATCAAAATAATATGACTATAGTTGGGCTTTTGTTTTTTTTCCAATGCTTTGTGTGTTGTTTAGACAAGTTTCTATTTTTTTTCTTTCTTTCTTTCTCAATGCTTTTTCATCGTATTTCTATCTTAATATAAA
>JAJEKB010000457.1:211439-271384 GCA_022393335.1 Macrotrachela quadricornifera
TGGTTTTCTTTGTGTTGTAAATTTAGTTGTAACTGTTGGACTAGCTGAATTAAATTCTGGTGTTGGACTATCTTCATTACTTGATGATACTGATGGTTGTTTAAGACGTGGACGTCCTCGTTTCTTTTTACTACTTGTACCATTTACCATATTTGTTGATTCAGACTTAATTGGAGTAGTAGCAGTATTTGTTGGTATTGTATCAATAGAATTATTATTATTTATTGGTACTCGCGGTTGATATGAAACAGATGAACCATTTGCTGTTTGTCCAAAAACAGTTGTTGGAATAGAGTTTTGTTTATCATCAGTTTGAAGTGATTTACGTATATCACGACGTTTTGTTGGTGGTGTTGGATTTGAATCTGAATCATTTGATGGTTGTTTATTAAGTTTAATTTTAACTGATGAAGGTTTACGAATAGGTGTATCAGTTGATGAATTATCATCTTCAGATTTAAATTCAAATGTTTTTTCAGCAAGTAATGAACGATCAGCTGGATCTAATGTTGATATTCCTATATGTTCAGATGATTCTTCTGTTTTTGTAATGCTTGTTTTTGGTCGACGACCAGGTTGACCTTTTGGAACAACTTTAAACAAAAGAAGAAAATAAAAATATGACTATGAAAAAAATTTTCTTACCAAGTTTATTTGTATAAAATTCAACTTTTGGTTGAATTTCTTGAAGACGTGTTTCATTAGTTTGTTTAAGTGCTTCATCAGCTTCACGTACAGCCATTTCCCAATCTTCACGTCGACCAATTGTAACTTTTAATTGAAATCGTTCAGTTAATTGTTCTTTTTGAGATTTTGTTTGTGCCTTAGAAAATATTCAAAAAATTTATTTAGATATATTTTTTATTACTAATTAAATCAATACTTTATCAACAGTTTCTTGAGCATATTTAGTAAATGCTTCAACACCTTTATAAGGTATTATTGCAGCATCATAAACCCAAGCAAAATCAGCAGTTGAACCATAAAATACAACAAAGTACATTCGTTTTGCTCGTGCATTACCTAAGGAGAGAAACAAAATTTTTTTTTTCTGGAACGATTCTTTGTTTTTTTGTTGTTGTTTAATATATACCAGAAATTTTTGTAAAACATCCACTAAGATCATTTGGATCTCGAAGAATAAGACTTGGCCACCTAAATATAAATTATATAGAAAAAAAACTTTTTTTTTATTAAAATAATTTTTTTTACCAAGGATGTCCACCCATTTTAACCCAAACGACATCAGCAACATCATAAAGTATTGGGATATTTTTATCATGTTCTTGTTCATCATCAGCATCACCAATTGTTTGTTCAATTTTTCCTTTATTTGTCTTTCCATTAGTCATATTTATTGGCACATCTTCACCTAAAAATAATACTTCTTAGATATATAAATGTTAAAGTGTATTTTTTACGTTTAGATAAGACACGTTTTGGACGTCCATTAGGTATACTATCTTTTGTTTCTAGTCCCTTTTTTGTTGATCGTTTCCGTTTACCAATTTTATTTTCAACTGTTGTTGATTCTTCATCAACACCATTAATAGATTTTTCTTCATTATCTATTGGAACTATATCAGCAGATATATCCATTGTTGATGTATTTGGTACAGTTTCTGATTGTTCTGTTGAAGAAGTCATTGAATCAACTTTCATACAATTTTTTAAAATGAAAATGTCGATTTAATATAGACAAAGTGAAGAGAAAATGAATGAATCTAATAAACAAAGAATATGTATTATTCAACCAATTAGACTTTTTTATTCATTTAATATTAAATAAAAAATTTATTTAAAAAAATCTATTCATAATTTAATTTTCAATTATTATTTTCATTTATTTTATTAAATAGATTAAATAAAATGCATAAATATGTTTGATTAATAGGAGTAATATAGAGGTCGTTGCTAAGATTTTCTTGGTAGTATAACATGTAAATGAAAGTCAATAAAATGCTATGAAGTGTGTATGTTTTATATGTATATTATTTTTTCTTTTCTTCTCAGTCAAGAGGAATGACAACAATCGAATTTGGTGGTGGGCCAACTCTTGAAGCTCGTCGACAGTTTGCCAATCTTAAAGATGGCTCACAAGTGCCAAAGTAATAATATGTGTTAAATTAAGATAAAGGTTTATATATATATATGCAGAGAGAAAGAGAATAGTATACGTATATAAAATTTTATGATTATTTTTCGAGGTAAATAATGATTCGTTGTCAAGTCAAGGTTAAGAAGGTAACGAAAATATGAAAAGTTCGTATAAACACTTGAAAAGTATGTATTTTTTTGAAAAAACTTTCTTTTTTCTCTATACTTTTTGATTAAAATAAAAATTTTCTTATAAGCTTCTGAATTATTCGTTAACAAAATCGAAATCTATTAATACTATAAAAATCGCTTGTAAAAAAGCAATTCGATTTTGTTTTTAAAAGAAAAACAAAGAAAAAATTCATAGTATTTCAAAGACATTTTCATAATAACTAATATTATAAGATGTCTGTAGTCTAATAATTGATTTGTATTTTCAAGAGTTCTTATTATTGAATATTATACTATGAAACTATAGAAATAGTTTGTTCGAAACTTATACTGATTTATTGTAATTAGTTGTTGTTGTTGTTTATTCATGATCAATGTCAAATATAATTTAAATAAATGTTGACATTGAAAATAAAAATCTATTGACCTGATTTAATAAATTATTTATTTTGGTATAATTTTAATTTTCTATTGAATAGATACACAGGACATATACATCAAATACGCTATCGTCATGGTCATACATATGGTGATGAAACACATCGTTTAGCTAAAGAATATCCTCAATTAACACGTTCAAAATCGGATATACCAATTATTAAAATTGATCAATCGGATCCATATGAAACACGTGAATTTCCCGATGGAATGCTTCCAGGTTATACAGGTAAATAAGCTATCATGTAACTTCTTTTTTCTTTATAATCAATATGTATTTTATATAAGGTTACATTCCTCAACGAAAATATCAACTTGGTAATCGATATCGTGTTGAAACTGATGCATGTTTATCAGGAACAAAGGCGGCTTATGAACAAGCAAAAAATCAAAATAAAGCATTACGAAATACTATTGCTATGTATCCAAAAACACAGAGCTTAAATAGTGGAACAGTAGTAAAACATTTTCTTGATTATCATCGAGCTTATAATCCAACGGAAAGTTCAGAACAAAGTATAAATACTAAAGAAAAAAGAATTTTTTTTGTATTTAATAATTTTTTAACTATATAGATGATCGTCGTATATTTGTTGAACCACCAATACCTGGTTATAAAGGATATATACCACGTATTCGTCCAACAGATATTGGTCTTGGTTTACGTTATCATGAAGCAGCAAAAAAAGGTTTAAATCGTTTTGCTGTTGAAGCAACAACTTTATCAAGTGATTTTCCAACATCCATAGATTTGACTACGCCATCGAAGTAAATATTATTTCGAAAGGAAAAAAAAACATATTCGAATAGATATAATAGAAATTTTCATTTCTTTCAGTTAATTAAATTATTCATACAATTACAAATAGGTTATTCATGTTTAATATTTATTTATTTGTCTGTAAAAGAAAAAAAAAAGCTTTATTTATTCGAGATATATAAAATATTTATATTTTTTTTTCTTATTCAAGTTTAACATCAAGTTCGACAAATTTTGTTCCACAACGTTCATTGACAAGTTTTTCAAATCATCGACTTTATGCAAAATCTGGAATGATTCCAAAATATACTGGTTATCTTCCTCGTAATAAAAAACAACAATTTATGATCATTATTATTAATTCATTTATTGTTATTTTCTAGAACGAAAATATCGTATTGGACAGACATATGGTGATACAAGTCGTGGTTTACCAGTTTGTTCTCATTCATTTACTAATTATGGAGATTTTGTACGATCAAAAACAACAATGAACTTTCAGACAAATGATGTTTATTCATAAACAATATAGTTATACGCCTGTGATATTTTCTAATTATTAAATGACCTTTATTGTCTTTCACACCTTTTATATAACACATATAAACACTTTCCAATGATAAGTCAATATCGCAGTTTTGTTTTTTTTTTCATTTTTCTTTGGTGCAGCTCACATTTTATTTTATTTTCTTATTTAAACTAATTTTTAACTAAAATAAACAAATCCAAAATGAAAAACATCTGACAAAAAAAAAATTGTTTTTTTAAATAATTTTAATTATTTATTAATTGTGGTAATAATAAAGGCCAGTAGCGTGCTAATTTAATAGTAGTTAATTCTTTTCGAAAAGCATCGTTCATTGCTGATTGCACTAATGTTTTTGCTAATGTTGATCGTTCAGTAACAATCTTAATTAAAAGAATGTTTTTTTTTTCTTTCTTTGTTTCTTTAATATTTTCAACTTACAGGATTTAATTTTGTTTCAACAAGTAATGGATTTATTTGTTCTTGTGTTGGTTTAATAAAAGGTTTTTGTTGAGTATTTGTTGATGTTCGACTAAGGAATGTTGATGGATTTGTTCTATAGAAAATTTGATTAAGAATATTAGAAGAATGAATTTATTCATATTTTACTTAACAGAATCAACTTCAGTATCACTTCGTTCACTCATAGAATCTTGTTGAGTGAAAGCATTATCAAGAGAACGTCGTTCACGATGTGTACTTGATATCTCATTATTATTGTTATTATTATTATTATTATGTTGCATTCGTAATACTCGATTAATTCGTTGATCCTAAAATAAATAAAAATAATTTTTAATTAAAACAAAATATTCTTAACCATATTTATTGGTTGACGAGAATCTTGTTTTGTAGTAGAAGATTGAGATTGAGATAAAATAATTTGTTCATATGCAGCTGTAAATGCTAATGGATTACCTAACAACAAAAGAAGAATAATTATTGAATACAAAAATTTTGAGACATTCCATTATCTAGAAAAAAGTATCTTAATTTGAATTTTTTAATTTCATATATTAATCATAAATAGAGCATAGTAAACTCTGATAGCCTGGTACCAAATTCAGACTAGATTAGCCATTATGCGAAGAGCTAGAAGATTATCGTCGTTTTTCTCTTCATATAAGAATTGATAAATTTTATCGAAAATGATCTAGAACTTCAGTTGATGTCAACTATTTTCTTTAATAAGTATTCTACTCTGATTAAGTTCTATTTATTAATAAAAATATCGATGCTAACGCATCAAAATAAAGAAGAATTAGAAGTGTCGGAAAAACAAAACCAGCGTTTTCCACTCAAATGTATTAAAATCGATCGAGCTCTGTCTATGTTAGTTTTTGTTTGATATATACGATTACTACAATTGATGAATATGATATAATTTACCTTCAAGTGATAAACATTCAAGTGCAGTAAGTTTTGAAATACAACGAATATCATCAAATCTTCGAATTTTATTAAAACTTAAAAATAATCTTTGAATTGGTAATGTTTCAAGATCACTCTAATAAAAAAAAACAAAAAAGAAAAGAAATTTATTATTTTTTTATATTGGAAAATATTTTAAATAAATTTTACCACAGTAGTTATAAGATTTCCTTGAAGATTAAGTTCAACAAGATTTTGTAAATTTCGTAAACCTTCACATTTTTCTATTCGATTATGTGCTAAATTAAGAACACGTAAACGTGTCAAATGTTTACAATTTTCAATTCGTGAAATCTATATTCAACAATTAAAAACAAAAACGAAAACATAAACCTAGAATTAAAATAAATAAATTTTTTTACTTGATTGCCATTTAAATCTAATACATCAAGTTGTTTAAGTGCATCAAGATTTTTTATTTGTTTTATTCTATATATTAATAATAAATAAAAATCTAAAAATTCATGTTTTTTTTTATTTTACTTATTATTTGCTAATCGAAGTATTCTTAATGAAGATAAATTATCTAAACCTTGAATATAATCAATTTCATTTTCACATAAATCAAGTACAACAAGACTTGTTAAATGATCAAGATTAGCAATTTTAACAATACAATTTTTTTGTAAATTAAGTAATTTTATTGGTTCATCAACTTGTAAATATGGACATACTAAAAGTTGTTGTCTATGATACAAAAAAACAAATAACATGACATATTTTATATTTAATTAAACCTTTTCAAAACAAATTTTCCATTTGTTTGTTGAGATGATATTGTATTTTGTTCTTCTCGAGTTGTAAAAGCTGGATTAGTACCTTGAATACTGAAGACAGTATCGTTCAAAGAACGTTTATTCATCTTGGAAAATGAAAAAAAAGAAATAAACGTAATTAAAATTATATAATGAACCATCTCTTTTCAAGTTGTCATGACTATTTCCTCCATTCCGCTTTTTTTTTTTCTTCTTCTTCTTACAAAGTATTATTTTCACAACAGATGACATTCACATCAAAAAAAAATAAAAAAACCAAAGAAGAAAATTTTGACTATGAAAAATGAGAATTAAAATTGACTTGAATTTCTACAATAACAGGATTATCAATCATTGATAAAAGAAATGTATTATTTAATGTTGATGGAATAATACTTTGAATTCTACCAAGACCAAATTGAAACATTTGTGAATTACGCTATTAAATATATTTATAATAGAATTTTTATTTTTATTTTTTTGTTTTATTTAACTTACATCATAACGTTTTCGAAATGATCGAAGTTGACCATCTTTACCACAACATAAAACAAGATTTCCTCCAAGAACAGTTGCTGATGTATGTGTATCAATTACAGATTTATCTTTAAACAAAAAAAAATATTATTTTATTCTATTGTAAGAAATATTATATAAATACCTAATATATTACACATAATCGGATGTATTATTTCATTCCATTGAATATTTAAAATATTTTTTCCTCTAAGAATTTCAAACGATGGTATTGTCCCTAAAAATTATTATTTATATGAAAATTTTCGAAATAATTCTCAGAAATTTACAAATATTATAATCATTATCTGTATAAATTGCAAGAAGATATTTTGAATCAATTGACCACATAATAGTACTTACAGGTACATTATCATTCTAAGAAGAAGAAGAAAAAAAAATAGTTATTTTATTTTTTCAAAATATTACTTGAAGTACTCCATCAGTACGAAGATGAAAATCTCCATTACCTAATACATCAAATATACAAACAGTTCCATTTTGTAATCCGACAGCTAAACTTGAACCATCTATAATTTAAACAAAAAATAATATTCTTTTGTTATTTAAAAAAATTTTTGTTTTCTTTTTTAACAAACCAGGAGAAAATCGAACTGATTTAACACTTGAATTAACTTTTAATGTTATTGTTGCTATATAATATGATGATAAAGTATCATAAATAAGTAATTTACTTGTTTCAGTTCCAAGTACAATTATATTTCGTTCAGGATGTAAATCAGCACAAGATATTGGTTGCTAAAAAATTTCAATAATTTACAATTCAAAAATATTCAAATTATAACTTTTGAATTGTTTTGTTTTTTTGTTACTATACATTTTTTATCTATTAGTCTAAACCCTCAAAGAAAAGTAATCTGTTTCACATTTTTTCCAAAAGATGTGCCATGAAAAGCTCTACACGACTTGTATAGACTAAATTCGATAGTAAATTAGAGAATTTCTCGAAATGTTTTCTACATGATGAGAAGGAGCATTACCGTGTAAACTATTTCATTTTAAATATAAGAAAAATCATTTAAATAAGTTACAAGGAATTTGATCATACAACTGTTATAGAGTTTTTCACAACGCGTCTTTTAGAAAGATATTTAAGATTTTATCATTCTACCTAGGCTGAGATACACGTGTAGTTAAAATAAAAACTTACATACTTTTTTCTACGCATGTTATTATATATACATGCTCTATTTGAATTGTTTCATATTGCACTCGATAGGCCACGGAGAGTACTATGAAACAGTATAATTTCATATTTCCTTTGTTCGTCTTTAGAAGAAATAAAAAACAAAGATCTATTTTGTTTGGACGCAACAAAATTGTTGACAACATAAATTTCAACATTTTCAACTACTTCATATGATAAATAATAGAGTCTACGTAGTTTTTTTTTAAATTTCTCTTCTCGATGTTACAATTTATGGTTGACTGAAGATTCCTTTGAGATAAACATCTAACATAGTAGATGGCTACTCAAATATTGATGATGTATTAATGTTAACAAGTTGTTGATTGATATGACTGATACTTTTTTAGCCATTTTTCTCATTAGATTCATCCTGATTAATAAAGCTTTTCAAAAGCAATATCTCTCTTTTCATCGGTTACAGCTAACAGAAAAAAATGTATAGTAATAAAAATAAAACTTCATGAATATATACTTCGAATATTCGTGAATTATCATATTCAAATAAATAAATAAATAAAAAGTTTACCGAAGATTTTGTTGACCATTCAACAAGTTTTGTTCTATTATTCCATTTAAATAAATATCGATCAGAACTTATAGAAAAAAAATGATGACTATTACTGTCACAACATATACAAATCGTTGGATTTGTATGTCCCTAAAAAGACAAAAATAATTTCTATTTTAATTTAATATATATATATATAAACATACTCGCATAATAATACTATATTGTTCATTTCTAATATCTTTTGAAATAATATAATTTAATTTTGTTCCAATAGCTAATGCTATTGATGATGAACCTCGTCGAATACAACAAATTGATTGAATTGAACCAATAGTTTCATTTAACTATCACAAAAATAAAAAATAAAAAATAAACATATATATTTCAAATATATTTTTTACTCGGATTTGTTCAATTGTATTTGTTTTAAAATTCCAAATTTTCATTTGATTTTCTCCATTAGCAAGAATAAATTCTTCTTTATTAATTGGTACAATTATTTCAATATCATTCTTAAATTTAATATCAAAAAATAATATATAATTAAACAAAAAAAAAATCTATATAATTCATCAATACTTCTAAAATAGATTCTTGAACAACCATTAATTTTGGTTCATTATCAACTAAACGCCAAATATGAATACTACCCACTTTATCACCAACAAGTAATCGTTCACCAGCAATATCACATGCAGCTGCTCCAGTATAAATATTCTATAATTAAGATATTATTTATTTTATATTATTATATTCAAATATTTCTTACTTGAACTTGAGATTCTCGTCGTTCCAATAAACGTAATGGTCTTAAACTCCAATTGATATGATAAAAAAGTAAATGACGTTGACTTATACATACTATCCATTCAGTTGTATCAAATACAAATAATACCGAAAGAATATTATCTGATTTACACTAAAGAAAAAGCAAAGTATTAAATTTACGATGTTTTATATGATAGGACAGACATGATAATATTGAATGACACATATAAAAAATTTATTTTTATATTTAGAAAAAAGATGTTTTTCTTTGTATGATACTAAACAAATATTTTCTATTTTTTTTTATTTTTCTCACTAATACAAATTTTCTTAAAATTTGTTCAAAATAATAATATACAAAGAAATTATTTGATTATTAAATTATACTTACTGTAATACTATAAATCAATTCATTTCGTTTCCAATCCATAAATAAAATAATTTTAGGTTTATCACGTGAAATAATAAGAAGTAAATTATCATCTGGTTTTGGTGAAAATGATAATAAAGATATATATGAACCAAATTGTTCTTTACGTATTTGTGTTATTGTTCGAAGTTTAACATGATCCCAAACATGTATTGAAGCTCTTGGAATATTTTTTGATGATCCTATTTCACTTGATGCCACTATTGATTGAAATGGATGAACATTGACACTATTATGATTTTGAAAAAAAAGAAAGAAAGATATTTATTAATTATGATATAAAATAATTCCTACCTAGTAATTGAACTAGTATGTTTTATATAAAAACGTTGTTGTTTTAAATTTGGTTCGTATAAAATACAAATTGAACCAATAACATAAAGTATTTCATTTTCTGGAAGAGTATAAAGTCTTTTTGTTAAATCATTTTCACCATTATATCCATGACTAAATATATAGATAAATCAAAAGAAAGAAAGTACAAGAACATCTTTTTACTCATTTTCATTTTCAAGGCTCAATCAAATTAAATTATATATAGGATAAAAGATCATGCACTATAAAATTAGCTATTTTTCGAAACAGAAATTATTACATTTATAGTCAACGTATTCATGCTCAAAATTTTTCTGATGTTTTTTTTACTTTTAATTCTCCTCAGCGACATGTACAACAATAAACTCAACAAAGAAGTCATTGAGACTTTAAAAAATAAACTCTAGCTTTGTACATAGTATTTAAAAATAAAATTATAGATGACTACATAATAAAAAGTTATTGCAATTAAATTTATTTTTTCACACATCACTGAAAAGGACTTCAAGTGAAAATTTGATACAAAAATTAATCAAAGAGAATTTCTAAGTATATATGCGTCAGTTCATTTTTTTATTATTTATAAATATTATATTTTCTATTTGAAGTAAAATAGAGATTATTCTGTCCAAAAATTGCTTTTGAATATCAATCAAAAATTCATAAAATAGATTTTAACAGTATGATCTATTGTGTTAGATTTCGAAAGATAGTTGATTCTTATAATACATCATAGGTGTATGGTCTTTTATTCTGTATATAATTTAAATAGATTAAGTATTAAGAATCAAAAGAAATTAAAATACACTCTTATATACTCTCGTTCTTTCACATTTTAAACTTACACCCAACTTAATGTTAATGATGCATCTTCAATAACTATAAAGAAATAAAAAAAAAACAAAAAATGTATAAATATAAAATTTTTTTTAAAATAAATACCTCGTTTTGAAGGATATCGTTGATGATTTCCATTAATTATTTTTCGTGGCCATACACGATCCACAAATATTTCACTAGGTTTCATTGTTCCTAAATAATGTTTGGCATGTACATATTCATTTTCTGTACATCCAATAAATGTATCTGTTGTTTTAATTATATTAAATAATTTCGAAAAACTTTTAACTTCTATAAAAGCTAATTTAGTAACAGCAAATATATGTGTTATATCTTCATGATTTGTATAATGAGAAAGTATATCTGTTACTTGATCTTGTAACCATTCTTCAAATGTTTGTGTTAAATTTCGATTAAGAATTATACTTTCATACATATCTAATCTTGAATAAGGTAATAAAAAAATTTGTTCACCATTAGGTGGTGATGGATGCCATCGTGTTTGAACAGATGATCGTATATTTCCATAAGGAGTTATATCTTGTTGAATACTTGAATGTATATTTGTATCAATTTCATCACCAAATGAATCATTAATATAACGATAATATGTTCGAATAAATACACCAGATGAAACAACATATGATTGACGATGTTGAAATTGATTAATTGAACGAATTTCTTGACCATTTAATGTATATATATGTTTTATACCACCAGTTGATAAAAGAAGTTTTGGTTGACGATTAAGATAATTAAGAAATGCTTCCCATGATTTTATTTCAAATTCATTAACAGCTATTTTAACACCATGATGATGTTCATCACCATTACGAAAAAATCGAACTAAAACACCTTGAACTCCACGACGAGCTATGGATGGTACAACAGCAAATGTTCGAGCTAAAATTAAAAAAAAAGAAAACAATTAAATCAATTTAATTCTTTTTTATTTATATATACTCATATCTTCTAGTAATTTTTATTTTCTCGTTAATGAAAAAAAACCTTATAGATTTCTTTTATTATACATAAAATTTTTATTAAATATACTCTTCTCCTTGAACATTAGTATAAGAAAACAGAGAATAGAAGATTATATTTTTATTAAAATTTTAAATAAACAAGCATTATTTAATTGAATTTTTATTATTAAACAAAAGATAAGAATTTATTTTTAATATTTACGTGTATTTAATGATTCACTCCATTTAAGTGATGAAGATTTTTCATTTTTTCTAACTAATGATGTTGATGATGATGGAGCTTTTTTTGTATATTTAAGTTTTGGTATTTGTTTTGTACGATTTATTGTTGTAATAGGTTTTATTTCATGTGGTGATTCTTCTTCATCATCAATTGGTAATGTTGAAGTATGGTCTTCTGAACTACTTCGTTTTATACTACTATTTAATGAATGTCTTTGTTCTGAAACACTTCGTGGATGTCGAAAATGATTAATAGCATTTTCTTCATTATCATTGTCATTATCATTGGGAGTAATATTATTATGATTATTATTATGATTATTATTATCATCATCGATAAGAGGCATTTCTGAAGGACTTGTTTGTTGAGCACGTTCACTTGTAATAGTTGATTTTGATATTTGTGTTGGTGGAGTTGAATCAGTTCTAGATTGTTTTATATCATCTTCAATCGATACTGCTAAAGGTTTTGTTTCATCTTCTAAAAATTTCGACACAAGTATACTAAAAAAAAACAAAGGAATTTTGATTTTTTTTGTTACATACTTTCATTAGCATATGTTATTGTTGTATCTTTTATTAGTGAGGAAGAAGAAATAGCTAATGATGAATTTGTGAGTCTACGTTTAGGTATTGGGTATTGTGTTTGTTGTCGATTAAGTCGTTGAACAAGAATAGAACTTGCTAAAGGGTATTCATTATTATTGTAACCATCGATATGACTTTCATTGTCCTAAAAAAAACTATTTCATCAATATGTGTTTTGTGTGTCTTAGAAACAGAATAAACTAATAATATGCGTCGTTCATTTTCTTCTGTTTTTTTTTGATGTTGCTGTGTATTTTTATGAACTTCAATTTTTTCTAGTTGATTATTAGGAATCTAACAGGAAGAGAGAAGTAGAAACGACTTCAACAAACATTTTTCAAGTATTTTGAAGACTAAGAGGAAGAAAAACGATAGCAGTGTAAAAAAAATCTAGGAAATAAAATTTTAATATTTATTATATTTTTAACCGATGCTTTTGTCTTTTTCTGTTCTCTTGTAATTTCTATTTCTAAATTTTTATATCATACTTGATCAAGATCGGCATAACTAATTGTATGATTGAAACGTGTTGGAATATTAGGATAAAATGGAATGTCATTATTTGAACTTGGTAGCATAATTGTAATATGTAAAAATGATAATATATGAAAGATGAATTTTGAATGAAATACCAAATTTTTTAATGACATATAGCCAATTTAATAAATTCAATTATTCTTTTTTCATTACTTTCTTTGAGTTTTCAAGGTTTCTATTCGTCTTGAAGCCGAGAGAATGTGATTGTAAAGTATAAAATTCTTGTATTTTGCTTTTTTTAATTCAATCATCAAATTTCTTTTTCTCATCATAATGTATAGACTTAAAATTATATTGAAGATCTAAAACTGCTTTGTTCACTTCATATAGAAAATACATTTCTTTTATTTTAATGAATTTTTAAATAATCTAGTTCAATTATATACGAGAAAAAATGCTTATTTATTATATAGATTTATGAACAAAAGTTTTTATAAATAATTTATTGAAGACTTTTTTATATTTTTGAGTAATTGCAAATGTATATATGAATTATCAAGCAGGATTTTCTAAATTCTTCTCGTTGAATGAACTATGAGTATTATTCATCAACGGTCTATCCATTTTGCTCTAGATTAATGAAATAAAGATACGATTATAGTTACGTGTAAATACAACACACGTTAAGAAAACGACTTGACAAATAAAAAAGAACATATGATGAACGACTTTTTAAGTTAATTTTGAACCTTAATACATGCATAAAAAGATTTTTGCATAACAACTTTTTTGTTCTTACGATGACCGGTGTATTTATAAAATACGCTCTGACTCACTCTCATCCAACAGCTTAAAAAATAATAAAACTTCAGTAGAATGAAGCCAAATGTTCTGTATAATTGTTTGAAGCCTGTCTAAATGTGATCGCGATACCTTGCCGCAAGACTACACAAGGAGAAGCAATGTTTTCACGGTATTTTGTCAGACAATCAGATCTGAATAAGGACTTTCTTTACTATGATCAAGACAGAACATCATGTTGCTCGAGCTATATGTCAGAACTCGAAGTAAACTCCTTATTGACCTGAGCAGTACGATGTTCTGTCTTGATCATAGTAAAGAAAGTTCTTGTTCAGATCTGATTGTCTGACAAAATACCGTGAAAACACTGTTTCTCCTTGTGTAGTCTTGTGGCAAGTTATTCCGACCACATTTAGACAGGCTTCAAAAAATTATACAAAACATTTGGCATTGTTTTACTGAAGTTTTGTTATTTTTTAAGGTGTTGAGTGAGAATAGGTAAAAGAGTATTTTACAAATATCCTGAAGACCGAAATTTCAGTTGTTAATAATATCGCTCACAAATGCTCAAACAGAGGTCTAACTTGTATGTCGCGACCTCGTATAATTTTTTTACATGCTAATATTAAATGAGCTGATTAGAGGAAATATGGATGAATTGAGAATTATACGTATTTGTAGAGAACAGACATGGACTAGTCAAGTCAAGTCATTTTTTGACTTGATTGATTTAACTGAGAAATTTTCTAATTGACTTATGACTTGACTTGACCCGACTCGACTTGATTTGGCAAGAACCACAAAAGATTTGGTGTTACTTATAACTTGAAAAAGTCGCGACTGGCCCATCTTTGGTAGAGAATAGATAAATAAAAGATCTAAGATTTAGTAAAAAAAATTATTTTTCAATACAAACAACTTGAATAGATTTTTTAACCAGAGACCATCATTAGGACAGGGCTGTCCT
Source organism: Macrotrachela quadricornifera (assembly GCA_022393335.1). Lineage (NCBI taxonomy): Eukaryota > Metazoa > Rotifera > Eurotatoria > Philodinida > Philodinidae > Macrotrachela > Macrotrachela quadricornifera. The sequence continues at coordinate 226,249 of JAJEKB010000457.1, forward strand.
GTTGTCTTGTCCCGTACTACAAGACAAACTTCTTTTTTTATCCAGTTAATTTTTCAAATAAGTTTGTTTGAAAGCCTTTTACGAAGCTAAATAGATTCTTTCAACACATCCATTATCGATGGAATTCCATTAACCAATGGTGACTCTATTCTTTCAATTAGTTTCATTAGAACTAATAGATTCGATACTCGTTCGAATTTATCATTGTACAATACAACTCTTCACACTTCTGAAAAGATCAATCATGGTTATCACATCAAAATTATTTGTAGTTAATAGAAAATAAATTGCAATTTCTTGATAAGTTGCAATTAAAGTGTTCAAATCTCGAAAATGATAGCGTTTAGTCAGTTAGACTATCTTTATTCTTTGATAAATATCTAATTTCTCTGCAGTTATCCAGCTTATTCTTTGAATCTGTATAAGAAAAGTGAAAATACGACATTAAAATGAATAATTTTTTCTACAAAGAATATGTTAAAATGACATTATTTTTGCTTGATTATAATGTGACTTTTGATCAGCTATTTCGCTTTCTTTCATTGATAAGATTCTTATTTTTGTTTAATTAATCAAAAATATTTACCAATTTTTATTTCTTTAAATTAGTTATAACTTTAATTGTCTAGAAAAATTTGAAAATAATGTTGATGATGTAAAAAGACTAACATAGCATCTAAACAGATTTAAAATCATATAAAAACAGTGTCGTTTTAGTAGAATTTCTACGCACGAATAATATCCTGTTGAAATAACTTGAACAAGACATATATAATGGACACCTGTCCCGCTAGATTTATTCCTCATGTCATGAACTCATCCTACATTTGAGATTCAATTTTAATGTCCTCAGGGCAGAAAAGGGCAAAAAAATATGTCCTGTGACGGTCTCTGATCTATATCTTATCTTGGATATGGTTTTTCATTGATTTGTGTCGCATTTTCTTTGGAATGCAGTATCTTGATCTTAAACATAAATTAAGTCTTTCTTACCTTTCACTAAATGCAGAGATTTAGAACTAAAGGTTGCACGGGAATAGTAACATTATCAAAGTTAACATACATAAAAAATTTTGATTGAGTCTGTCAAGTGTCAATATACTTGTGTTTTAAAATCATCATTAGAAGGATACCGAAGTAGATTCAGTACAACATAACATATACGATGTTGTTCTAAGCAAGAAGCTGCACGAGGAAGCAATATAAGTTTTGAAAAAAATCGTACTTTTTTATTCAACGAAATAAAAAATCCTAATATAATGTAAACGTTCCGATTCATCGGTGGATGATATAAATTTAGTTGGCGATTTTAATTTTCTTGAAACATCCATGTTTGTAGATATATATAAGTAACCATAAAACTTCTTTGTATAAAAAACTAGATTATTGTTTTGAAATCCGTGATAAATAAGTGTTTATTTTATATAAAATTACTATCATACCTTCTATAGTGGAAAAATAAACTTTTATAAAATGATCCCTGTAAGATTATTGATTATACTACAGAATAAAAATCAGACATCTTAAAATCAAACGTATTTCACAATAATTTCTGAATTATAGTTTAATCATTTTTGTATTGAACCGACTTTGTTAGGATGTTTCGGTACTATTATTTGTCATGGTCTTGGGACGATGCAAATCTCTATCCGAGTAGTAATTTTCAATACTTTTATTAAATCGCGTTTCATAAAACGATAGTTTTGAGCTTAATTGAGTGCTTATTCCATCGTTATATACAATAAAATTCTAGTTCATGAATCGATTTATTGGTGATATTTTTCAAACTATTAAATCATATTAGAAGAATAGATATATAGAAAAAGAAACATTATTAAAATTAATTATAATAAATGAATATAAAATATATTAAACGTCAAGATTAAATGACATAGCCATGTCAGCAGAATTATCGATTATCCACCAAAAATTCATATTAGCGCGTTCAAGTGCCCAAAAACGTGCATCAACATTTGTATCAACACCAGGGGTTGATGCAAGAAATTCAATTAACTAAATATTAAAATAAAATATTAAAATATATAATAGTCATTTATAAATTTTACTTCAATTTCATGAAATTCATCTTCAAATGTTGCTGTTATATCAATAAGTAATTGTCCTAAACGCTGATTTGTACGTCCATAACTATAAAATCAAAAGTTTTTTAATATTATAAATAATCTTGAAGACATACACAGATTGAAGTTGAAACCAATTGTCTCGATAATATATCCAAACTAATTCACGACCTATTATATAATAAATTTAGAAAAATAATTTAGATTTTTTTATCATTTCTAACCAATAGGATTTTTTGCAAGTAGTGTTAAAACTTCTAAAAGATCAATATCACGATCTTTATTATCGACAGCATCTCTATATAAAAATCTTTAAAAAAACAAAAAGATGAATATTTAAATTAGAAATATTAAATTTAATCATCTCACTGATATAAATGCCATGGTTGATGTGATTGTGTCATTGCTTCGAGTAAACGATAACGTTCTTGTACATCAACAAAATTATGATAATTACTTTCAATAGTAAACCATTCACTATCATTATATGCATTTTGAAAATGTGTTCGATAAACAACTTCTCGAGCATGATCAACAATTCTATATAGAATATATATTATCTTTAATAGATTGTATGAAATAAAAATATACTAACGAATGATTAGCCATTCCACTATATAAAGCAGGATATGCTTCATTCCATAATGAAGTTGCTTTATTAATACATTCATGTAATTGTAATCGACATGCAAGTTGAATAATTATATTTTTTAGAATTCTAAAATCAACAAAAATAAACTTTAGTAATAAATAAAAAAAAATTTGTTTTTACTGTTCTGAAAATGTTCCATTATCATTCCATAAAGATGTTTCATATGTTTCATAATATTTTCGAACAACAAAACGAAAATATTTCTATTAAAAATAAAAGTATTAATTAATAAATATAATTTGTTTTTCTTATTCTTTAAATATTTTCTTACTTGAACTACAGCATATAATGATTCATATTCAAGTACATCTATCATACGATTAACATGATATGATAATGCTTGCCATGAAATTAAACCAGTATATGCATTACGAGCTAAATATTGTGTAACTTCTCTAACAATGGAATAACTTTCCTCAGTTGTTTGAGCACCTAAAAATGCATTATGTAATAAATTAGCTCGATCAATTTCAGTTAATTGTGCATTATTAGAATCTAATGCTTGAGATAATTCTCCCCAATTTTCAACTGTATAATCCATAATATAATATCCAGCAAAATCAGTATTACAATAATAATATTTATAATAAAGATTTCCAAATGATGCATTCATTGTTTCTTGATTAAGGAAAAATGTTCTATTGAATTGAAAATTTGTTGAATCATTACTAAATCGACATGTTATTGGAACATACCAAATATAACCAAATGGATTTGTTTCAGGTGGATAAAGATCATTATCATACATATGTGCACTTAAAAATCGACTTTGCGTAAGTTGGAAAGTATATGTACTATCAGCATTTTGAATAAAATGAGCATTTACTCTTGGAAAATTCGATTGTAGTAACCAACGATCAAAAAAATCTGGACCTGTCCAGGTACCAATTCGATATTTACTAAGTAATTCATCAGGTATGAGAAATCCATATTCACGATCATGGAGGAAAGACTAAATATAATATATACATATATATCACTATTCTTTATATAAAGATATTCATTAATCATATCATTTAAAATATGATATTGATCCTGGCTGAAAATCTATCGTGATGAATAGCTATATCATAAATCGTAAATAATTAGTTTTATCAAGCAAAAATTGGAAAAAAAGGTTAGTCAATAAAGATCGATAGAAATAGTTTGAGCTAAATTAACATAAAATTATAAATGAATATTTTAAAAGTCACAAATTTTAGTTTATCCTCAGATAGAATCAAACAGAAAATGATGAAAAAATGTTTCTATATTATACTTCGAAATAATAGAAAAATTTTTCTCAGATGATATTGAATTAATCAGTTCTTGATACTAAACGAGTGTTATAATATTTTTCATTTGCTATCTAACAACCTCTGATATTCGGGTCAAGACTTTAACATCTTAAATTGTATGATTTTCCAGAAATAATTATTTATAAGCATTAACAATTTATGTATTCCATTTTTCAAAGAAAAACATAGACAAGTCAGTGTTCGAAGTTTTATACATGGCTGAAACCGTCGTTCTTTTTCTTTTAGAAGAAAATAAGTAATAACTTTAAACTTATCTTATTACTATGTTATAGTGTCCAACTTGAGTTAGGTCAAAAAAGATTAATCCATGCAGAATATTGCTATGGTACTTTAATATTACAATAATATATAATCAATCAATTGATGATCTTATCTTATCTGAGGAAAATTGTCTATTATAAAAATAGCTCATTGATATACTATCTTCAGACTACGTGAATATTCGTTTTAGTTTTTTTTAAATATTCATATATTGTTATAAAATTCGATGTTAAAATGATGCGAAAAATGTCAATTTAATTTTTGAATAATCACTTTCTTAAAAAAAAATTTGAATTAAATTTATTATTAGATTTTTGTATTTCTTCTGTTAATAATCTTATTTAATATAGAATGATTATCTTACTACAATATTAGATAATGTATTATTTTTAATATTCGTTGTTTGTTCCATATAATAATCAGCCATTCGTAAAATTGCTGTTGCTTTTGTTGTTTCAATACTATCAAATAATTCATCAATTTGTGTTGCACTATTAACTGATTTAAGTATTGGATGTGATGTACTCATAGAATCATCAAACATAGTTGATAAAAGTTCTCCAACAGTAAATTGATTATGCTAAATATAAAATAATAAATATTGATTTATACTTTAATATATGTTAAATATACGATATTCCATTCTGGATAAGCAGCATCAACTGCATAATATTTTAAATAATTCGCAATTGCTTCTTGTAACCATAAATCTGTCCACCATTGAAATGAAACCAAATTTCCATACCACTATAAATATAAAATATTTTAGAAATAAAAAAGAAAAATTGAAATATAATTTAAACTTGTTCAGCTAATTCTTTAGCAATTAATAAAGCAATTCGTTGATGTTCAATTTCAGATGTTGTCATTGGATTATGAAGAAGTGCACGTTCAGAAAATATAACAAGACCCCAATGTGATATGGCATCAGATGGATATTCAGGTACAGCAAGAATATCTAAATAATATTACATTAAAAATGCGTACATATATTCATTTTATTAAACCTATTTTATTTGGTACAACAGATGTTTGAATATCTTTGAATATGTTTAATAGAGCTGTTAAAATTTTTTGAATCATATCTAGTGGTGCATTTACATGAATTCCATTATCATTTGTAAAAAATGTTTTTCGTGCCCATAAATTAATCTTTTATTTAACAAAAATAAAAATAGAAAGTAAAAATCTATTCAATAGAATTTTATTTATTATACATACAGTTATATCTCGATTAGTCGCCGGATGTGTTGCTTTTACTGTTCTACTATCAAAATCATCAATATAAAATACTGCAAAAGCTACTAATGCAGTCGGTATTGGTGGTACTGTTTGAAATTCAGTTTGTATCCAATTTCCATCTGGGAAACTTTCCTAATAAATTTAATTGAAATTATATAAAATAGAATTTTACTAAATTTACCTCTTCATCCCAATTACTTAAAATTCTAGTATTATTTTCATGTTTTACAAATAATTGAAATTTTGCTTTAAAACCTGGTTCATCAAAACATGGAAATGCTTCTCGAGCATGTACAGGTTCAAAATGTGTTAATATCATTCGAGATTTTCTAAAATAAAATAAATAAATTTCTATTCTTTTTCTTTACTTTTACAATCATTTTATTTACTGCATTCCAAATTGATCTTTATTAAATTGATTTTCAAATATACCAGTTCCATGAATACTTAATGATCGAGAGAATTCAATACGAACTTCATATGTAACACCATTTTGTAATTGTTCTTTTAGATGTATTGTAAGTGTTTGAGTATTAGGAAATATTATAAGACAATCAATATCCATTTGAGTATTATTTGGATTTGAACGCCGAAAAACAGCCACATCCTGGTAACCAAATAGATCACCATGAAGAATAATATCATATGTTGGTGATCGAACTTCGGTAATAATAGTGACTATACCACTATATCGATCATTTTCTTGATTTAATTGAAATAATTCTAATGTTAATTGATAATCAACGGGATAAACATTTAAAGGTAATCGAGTTCTATTCCATGGTGCATTCGGATCGAGATTTGTACAGCATCGAATTTCCGAACATGGAAGATCAGCTTTGTTCGATATAACATTGCGTTTTGGTCGAGAATTATACACTTGTTTTGATACAGATTGTTCTTGTTCAGGTTGTTGTTCATTATTGTTTATATAACAAACAGTACCTTCAGTCCAATACAATGAAATTATTGAAACAATGAATAATGATGAAAGAAAAATTACAATTAATACAGTACATATAGGCACTGTTAAACTAATTTTTTTGCGTAGAAAAGACTGTTGATGATAATCTCGTTCGAACAAGATTAAATCATCTTTATTATTCTCCATGAAGACTTTTTTTTGTATATTGTGAAAGTAATAATAAAATCTTTTCGTTATAAATATATATTTTATTTTATAAATGATGTTGTAAAGATATCGTTTCTAATGACGACATTATTAACAACTTAATACAAGTATTTTTTTACAATACATCTTTCTCGAATATGATTAAATCTTAAGTATCGTTTATAGATATATAAAACTATTATTTAACCCTTGAATAGCATTTTTTAAAGTTTATAGTTTTTTAATCCAATAATAAAGAATATCAATAAATGATACCAATTTTTTATTTGTAAAAAATTTATTTTATTAGTATATGAAAGTATTGATATATAATCTATTAAATCCTAATGAAATCTATTTATATCTGTACGAAAAAAAAAGAACATATAAAAATAGAATATATGAAAAAAAGAACACATATTTATATATCTGACATTATTCATTTATTGATTGTCTTCTTCTTCTGCTTCTTCTTCTTCTTCTTCAGCTTCATTTTCTTGATGACTTGTTTGTAATGCTCGTTGTTCATCTGGTATACTATCCAAATTGAATCGAAAATCTCGTACTGCAGACATTTTAAATGTTTCCAATAAACGTTTCTAAAATTCAAAAATCAATAAATATAAAATATATTTATTGCAAAAATATATTAACATACATCTTGTTGTTTGCCTAATTCAAGTAATGATCGTTCATATTGTTCCATTTCATAGACTAATTTTGGTACAAGTGTATCTTTAAGTACACTTTTTTTCTATAGGAGACAAATATATATCAACAAATAATTATATACATTAAATTACATACCTTTTTTGGATCTTTTTTATCTGTCTTTTTCTTTTTCTTTTTACTTGGTTGTTCTTCTTCATCATCTAATTCTAAACTCTAAAATAAAAATAATAATGAAAATAAATATTAAATTTTATACAAAATAAATTACCATTGTATATGTTAAAAATCCATAACATGGTTGTTGTAATTGTGAACCAGATATTGATGCAAGCTTTTCAAATTCATGTCGAATTGGTATTTTATTTTTAATCATCTAGAAAAAATACGAAAACAAAAAATTTTGTTCCTATTAAAAATCATTTTAGTTTATACCTGACGAGTAAATTCATCAAGAATAGTATATAATTTAGTTAATATTTTAACTATATTAATAATCATCATTTTATTTTTTAGACGACATTGTAATATTTGTCCAAATGTTGTCATTGAATATGATAATTGTCCACAAAAATGTATTATTTGTTCATTTGATAATATTTGAGTTTGAATTATCCATTCAAGACTATTTATCATTCGTTCTAATTCAATAAGAATAATATTATTTAATATGACGATATGAGTTTTTTCATTAATTATAGCAAAATATGGTTGATGAATAAATTTAGTCTATGATAATAAAAAAACACGAGAGTAAAGATTTTGAAAATTAAATTTAAAAAAAAATAATATTTACATCTTCACAAACATCTTCACATTGACCATGAATATCCATAGCAACTTTACGAAGAAGTGGTGCATGATTACCAATTTTTGATGTAAGTTTAAAAAGAAGACGAACTAATGCTTTGCTTAATTGATGATCCTCTAAAATAAAAGATTATTATATCATTTCAATATATTAGTATGAAGAGCTTTTCAATACTATGATTGTCTTTATATATATCCAGAGAAGTCTTCCTTTTATCTCGATAAAAAATTGGCTACCAGTAAGTTGAAAAGAGATAAAGCTATCTGATACGATACAATATTTCTTAATATCAGAAGATTTCTATTCATGAATATATATAACGCACATGTTTATATAGGAACTACCAATGTATAGAAATATTACATTATGTTTTTTATAATAACACTTAGACAATATAAATATTTTTAAATGGAAATATAATCTAACTTGAGAGATATGATTCGATGAAATTTACACTCACATATCAAAGACTATAAGCAATGAAAATGCAGCTCAAATCGAATATATAAAGTAAGCTTATTAACCTTTTAAAGATGGAAAGCACATATATGTACTTCAGTTCTTATCTCAGAACTCTGTTGCGTAAGAATTTCTCTTACATCACTGTACTAGCAAAAATAGCACTGTCAGTTATGCATCTATGGCTATCAAAGTAGTGCTACACTACTCATTGTACCATATTCTTATTCAAGTTTCTTCTAGCAGATGCATTGTGCCAGACTTTCAAAAAAATTTTTTTTTCTCAAAACTAATCTCATTCCCCAAGGGCTAATCATACCGTATTTTCCTTGCATACAAGTTGAACTTGCCCATTCAGCAAATGATTGATATTCATTTCGATCAATATGTTCTCCATCTTTTAATGCTAATTCAAGAATATCAGCAACATATATCAATGCTTTTAAACAACCCGATGCTTTTGCTGTTGATCCATCTACACCAGCTGTTTCTATAATTCGATTATATTCATCTTCAATTCGTTTATAAATAGCCTAATTTTATCAAAATAAAAACAAAACAAAAAGAAAAATAATTTTATTTTTTTTTTTACTTTAAAACTTTCAGCAAATCGAGCTGTTTGAGGATCAGTTTGACTATAACTTATATTTGAATCAATTGCATCAGAATCACCATTTAATGCTTTCATTGCACTATCAATCATTAAAGCAGCTGCACCACGAAAATTATTTACAATAATTTTCCATATTTCAACAATTAATTGTAAAATTTGTTCTGTTAATATAATATTAATATCTTTTGTTACTGCTTGATATAAAATTCTATTAAATTTAAAAAAAAATAAATAAATTTTTTTGTTAAAGATTATTTAACTTACGTATGAAGATCAATTAACATGACTTGTAATTTTTCTTGTCGCATATTTTCTGCATCAAAATAATATTTAATACCAATTGATGTAATAGCACGAAATTTTGATAAACAACATCGCATAACATAAGTACGATAATTAATATCATCAATAAATGTATCAATATCAATATTATGATTTGATGTATCTAAATCAGCATGAAACATTTTTGTCCATAATATTGAATGTAAAAATCTTTTTAAACATGTAAATGAAATAAGTTTTCCTGTTGTTGGTAAACGTAGTTTAGCTTTAGACATTTTATCATTAAGACGAGATTCTTGATCAATTGTTTTTAAAACACTTGCAGTTGATTCACTTTTAAATTAAAATAAACAAAAAAAAATATGTTTTCTTTTTTGTTCTTCATTAACTTACGAATCTTTCATTCGCATAAATTTATATTCAATAAGAACATTACATATATCAATACAAAGTGTATACATTTGTGAACTAGTTTTATCCTCTGGTAAACCTTTAACCTAAAAATGAAATTTTCATGAAAAATTTGAAGAAATAAAAAGAAAAAATTTTTTTTTAGGTATTATTTTATGAAACTTACACCGACTGAATCAGTATATTCATCATCATCAAATAAAATAATTAATCGTTTAAAAATATCATTTGCTTTTTTTAAATAAATTGATACATCAGGATCTTCATCAAATATTTTTGAATTTCCTTTTAATAAACAATCAGCACGATATAAACAAAGACATAAACAATGAAGTAAATGTGCCTATAATAACACTATATATTAAAATTTTTTATTTTTTATTTTTCTTACAAATGGTTCAATTATTTGTGTTTTATCATCACGTTCAATTAAACAAGATGATAAATTTAATGTACATTTATTATCAATTGTTTCATAATATAATGCAATCTATTAAGTAGAAAATATATTGAAAAATGTTCAGTATTAATTTAACTTTCGTTAAAAAAGTATAAAAAGAAGCTTTTGTCAAAGTATTTTTAGTTAAAGAAGTTTGAACTTATTCAATTCTTCAAGCAAATGAATATATAGGATGTTCAAAATGTCATTAGAGATCGAGTAAAATGAATAATTTTGCTATGACTCGAACAAATGAGCCGACCTTTTTTTCTTATCATAAAGACACATTCAAGGTTCATATTTATAAAGGCATACTTAGAGAGACCTTTTGTTTAAGTATATTATTTTTTCCTATGTGGAAAAGTAAAAAAATACATCTATTTTATTGCATGATAATTAAAATAAAATTTCGATTATTTAATATTAATATATATTAACCTGAGAAATGAGCATATCAAGAATAGGTGCCATTAAAATTGGACTTCTACGAAGAACAGGTAATAAACCCTATAAAAAAATCAAATTAATTCTAATAAAATTTATCTAATTATATCTTATACTTCATAAACAGCTAGTCGAACATCATATTGTTGTGTAAGACTTCGTCTTAATTGCATTAATAATTCAATACATTGTCCTTCTGTTGATCGTTGTGTTGAATTAATTGTATTCATTTGTGTTGCACCACGCTATTTACAAAAAAGAAAATAAGAATAATTTCTGTTTTAAAAAATTAAATTTATTAAACTAACTTCTACTAAAGAAAACATTGTCATTTGACTAGCTTGAGCAGCTGGTGGTCGAATTAACCATTTAGCATGTTTTAATAAAATTAAATAACCATCAACAGCCATTCGACGACAATCAAGACGACTAATATATAAATTTATAATTAAATAATTTTAAATAATTTTAATACTTACGGACGATACATAGCTGTTCGAAGTAATTGAAAATATGTTTCACGAAATGGTGTATTACCACTTAATTTAATAATTGGTTTAAATGCATCAAGTACATCATGTGCTAAATCATAACGCATTAATAAAATTTGATCAAGTCGATCTTTTAATTGTTCAGGCCATTTTACAAATCGATGACTATTTATTTTCATTAGATCATATAATTGTTCTGCAAAAAATCACAAAAATTGTTTTTTTTTAAATATATTAATTTTTTTTTAAAATATACCAATGAAATGTTTGACTGTACGATCATTTGTTTTTGCTTCAAGAATTCGATCAAATAAACGATGTATAACATCTTCTTGAATAGTTTTATGTAACTAAAATAAATATATTGTATTCAATAATAAAAATAAATTTATTAAAATTATACTCGAACAATATCTGAAAGCCATTTTGAAGCTAATGTTTTTAATAATTCAATAACTGAAAATGATGATTCACCAATATTAATTGATGATTGACTATATTCATCAAGTAATTGAAAACAAAAATCAATTAAACCTGAAAGAATTAAATCACCACCAAATAAACTAAATAATAAAATTTTAATAAAGGAAGTTTTTTTTTAAATATATTTTATTTCTTTTACTCATTCTTTCCAAGTTGTAATAAATAATCTCGATAAAAATCATTATAATTTATTTTTGTAAAAAGTATAAGCCAAAAAGCTTCATTATTTTTTTCAAATGTTTGACAAACAAGATCAAATGATGTTTTAAGTTGTTTTATAAACTAAATATGAAATAAAAAAAAAAATTTATTTTTAATTTTATTTATTTACTTTTCCTTTTATTGTTCGATCTTTTGGTAAAGCAAATATAAATGCAAGACAAAATGGAGAAAATAATTTTGATACATCATTACTTTGAATTTTCTATATTAAAAAAAAAATATTATAAAACTTTAGAATAAATAAAAATAAGTTATTTTACTTTAAATGTTCGTAATAATATCATACCAAGATCAGGTAATAATTCAATAGCATTTAGAATATGAACAATACAAAGACGAATATTTGACGTATATTGTTTATTACTATAATTAATAAAATGAAGTATAAATAACAACTAAAATTTAATTTACTCATTTGATTTTAAATCAAGATTAATAAAATATTGAATTAAACGATCGAATATGTATCCACTACAATTTGTTATTTCATTTTCTTGATGATTATCACTACATAATTTAAGTATATTTAAAACAAATATTGGTAATTGATCAATTGATGATTCAAAATCAATTGTAAATATTATATCAATAAATGTACGTTTTTCATTATCAGCAAATGGAAGTGTTCTAAATAAAAACACTATTTCGTTTGTGTCACACAAGGTAATTATTCTAACCATTATCTCGGCTTTGAGCTCATGTTTTATGCATAAGTAGATCTCAATGTCATTAGCAAAAACTAAAAAGATTCTGTAGCCATACGATCATTTCATTGATTTTTTTAATCCCACGCAAGACATTTGTCAAAAATCGAAAGATTGTGTTTTACTCATAACGACATGTCATAGTCATAAGAATGTTTTATTCTTAAAATATTGGATGTCTAAAAACAAACATATACCGCAAATAAGTTTTAAAAATTCAATTTCTCAAGAATGAAACTTCTACTCTAGCAGAAGTTTTTAGAACCTTATAATGACTATGATACCTGTTCATGGACAAAATTTTAGATCAAAATATAATCTTTCGAGTTTTTGATGAATGCTCTGCGTCAGACTGGAAATTCAGTGGAATGGTCATATGTTGATTTCAACAATCTATTAAAACGAAATCTTTTTGGCTTTGACTTACGGCATTGAGATTTATTTGTGAGCAAAATATGAACCCAAAGTCGAATAAAGACAGTAAGCAAGTATTTCATTGTGAAAGATCAAATATTCACGCGTGATATTGTATATATGCAACTATAGAGCATATTAGACACGTCACAATTACAGCTACAAAACGGTACAATTTACTTTTTTGATTGATTCTTTCTACCGTAAGAAAATAGGAAGTATTTAAAAATTACTGAACATGTTCAAATACTTCCTACTTTATATGGTTACATATCTGAAACATCATATGTGAATACTAAATTTTTCACAATGAAATACCTAAGAGTATTTGGTTCTAGTGTCTGAAGTTGAAGAGACAGTTGATTTTCTCCCTTTTTAGGCCAATTAAGACTTAAAATCTAACTTACTTTATTATAGCTATGAGACTAGCATAATTATCTTCTCTCCAACTAAATATATCAAAAAATAGATTTTTAAAAGAAAAACATTTAAATATTTTGTTTTTTTACGTTGTATTTCCTAATTGTTGAATAATGGATTGACACATTGATGCTGCTAATGATGAACTCGATTGAGTTTCATCACGTTTAACTTGTTGTAAATAAATATTTCGTAAAAGTTCAATCATACTAGAAAAATGATTTTATCAATATACATATATTTGAATAAAATCTCTTTAATAAATAACTAACATATCGACATTTATTGTTGATTCGATTAATTTTTCGATTATTTCATGAGTTATATCAAGTAAGGCATCAGACGATAAATTATCAAGCTGAATTGAAAAAAAAATAAGATATATGGAAGAAAAATACATGGGACACTGCAAAAATTTTTTCGTCCGTTTCTTTGAAAAGTCTTAGTTTGAGTTCAAGTATTCTATTATATTGCTTAGATATATTTTTGAATTATGGGCAAAATTTCAACCTTATAAGTCTCATTCTTTGCTGTTGCCTATCATTTTTGTTACGCTAGGTGCATGCCATTTTCTATACTCTACATAACAGGTAACTTATAATAAATGACAGAATTTTGAATTTCATATTTTGATCTCTAAAAACATTTTACCAGAAGCTTCAACGTGACAAGCTCTACATTCTGCAATGTAAATCTTGTCTTAATTGTGTATTTTTTGTTTCAAATAAACTGTATCCTAAAGTACCAATTTTCGATGTTACTGCGAAAAATACCTTGGAGAATTTCACTTTTTTTTTTAGAATAAAAAGTACACAATTAAAATAACCTATTCTTTCTGAATTATAGAGCTTTTCATGCTGCATCTTTCGTCAATTCCTGTTTTTTTCTAAAAAAGCATATTTATTGATAGAAAGATGAAACACGAACAAAAGGAAGTCTTCGCCTGTGTAAAATTTTCACAGCATCGACAATTGGTTACTCAGGATTTCGTTCTTTTTAAAACAAAGGTTGCATTTATGATATGAACCGTTCTTTGAAAATTGTAGAGTTTTTTACGTTGTATCTTGTCATGGATTTTGTTTTTTTAAAATAAAACATTAGTTGATAAATTAGAAACAGAAACAGGCATTCGCCGCATACCAGAAAGTCGACTTTTTTACAACACCGAAACTTAATTGTTCAGAATTTTGTCAATTTTGAAAACAAATACTAGAACTGTAAAATAAGCTGTCTTATGGAAATTGTAGAGCTTTTCATGGTGCATTTGATGATATGTTTTATTTTTTATTTAATAGAAAATATCGGGTACAAGAAAGATGACAAAAAAAAACGAATAGTCACTTATCAAAAAAAAACATTGATTTCGCAGCATCGAAAGTTTTGGGATCAGAGCTTTGTCGAATGTTTTACGTTGCATCTTCTAATATATTCTGTTTTTCATATAGAAGATATTTAAGAGTCAAAATATGAAATGCAAAATTCTACTATCTATTACGATTCATCAGTTAGCAACTCGCGTGCACCTAGCATAATAAAAATGATGGAAAACAGCAAATGATAAGACTGAAGTTTTGTCCATAAACCCAAAATATGTCTAAGCATTATAATAGAATACTTGAACTCAAACTTAGACTTTTAAAAAAAGCAGACGAAAAAACTTTTGGAGTATCCCATATAGATATTCTTCTTTTATTTACATAAATGATCATAAGACCAACAATTTTTGTAAATACAAGATGATGAACAGTAGTTACTGATGATGTAACAATAATTTGAATAGTTTTTTTAATAAATGTTGGAAGAATTGTAAGATCATTCGTTTCATCCAAGCATTCTATAATTAAAAATATGAAATTTTCTGTACCCGAAAAAATTTTTTTCTTAAAAAATCTTATAGTATAAATAATTTGTTTAACATATTAATAAATATAAAAATTTATTCTTGATCTATAGATATATATATATATATTTCAATTGTTTATTTCATCCTTTTTCTTAAGAATAAATTGCAATTATAGTCAGATATTGATATAAACCTTTTAAATATTGTTTAAAAATATCAAATGGTCGAGAATCTTCACTATTTGTATCAATTGACGATCGAAATTTTTTGGTAAACTAAATAATGAAAAAAAATATCGTTTTTATTATTTTGTTTTTGTTAAGTATTGAATCTAATAATTTCTTTTTGCACCTGTTCAAAATTGTCATGAATATTTATATATGAATTTGTAATTTTTAAACGTTTTGACATTGTATCATTATTATCAATTTGTGTTCTTTTCATCTGAAGAAATAGAAAAAAAAACAAAAAAATTATCTTGTTATTTCTCTTGTAAATACATGTGCATGAAAGACACCAGAAACAGATCTTAAATATGGCGGATTAACAAAACTAAGTGTCTCAAATTTTTCAGAAGGAAATTCTTTATTTATTATTTGTTCAATTATTTTTTCAATTTCTTTTGGTTTTGGATCACACCATATAAGCCAATGTTGAATATTATTAACTAAATGATACGGAAAATCATTTGGTGTTAAAAGTGGTTGTTTAATTGATTTTAAACTTGGAATAGCAATACGTTTTTGATTACTTTTATCAAAATCTATATCCCATTTAAGATAATTTATACGTATAAAATCATTCATTGATCGATATTCTTTTGAAACTAATTTTTGATGTTCAATATAACGTTGAGCATTTTCTTCATTACGCCACAATAATGTTTTTTGTCCATTTTTAAGCCATTCTATTAAATCATTCCATTCAAGTGGTTTTTTAGCTACTGCATTACGTGTTAATTCAACAGTTGATATAAATCGTACATGAAAAAAATTTTTTCTTAAGAATATATTCAACATATATAACAGACCAAACAAAAAAAAACTATATATTATTAAAGCGATTCGTACGCCATCTTATTACATGACTGCATAGACGCGATATACGAATCGTCAGCTGATTTGTGTTGTTGTTATTATTTATTGTTTATATATTATTTGTTCATTTAACGATTAATACTATTATTCAATCTTATTATCTTCAACAATGGAATGGATGAAAGTTGTTCGACAATTTATACATATATTTCATGTTGTTTAATTATTCTATTAAATATAATCTATCTTGTTTTTATATTAATCAAACTTTTTATTCAACATTACCGACGAAGAAAATTTTCACGACAATTTCAAAAAATGACAGATAATACAAACGAAACAATAACATCAACACGAATGGCAACAAGATCAACAGCAACTACAACAACAACAACTACAACAGCAAGAACTACAAATAATAAAAATGGACATGAACGTCTTGCTCAACTCTATCCACATATTAATGATGATATACATTTACCAACAAAATGGAATGGAAAAGAGAAAGCACCAACTTTAGTTCTTCAACAAAATGATCTTGTTGTTACATATAAAGGTATATTATCTGATTAAATATTTTCTATATAATCAAGGCCATTGATTTATATTGTTTTTAAGGACCTGGTAAATCACATAAAGATGCAGCTAGTGTTCGTTCTGATTATCCTATTCCACCATTGACCGGTATTTATTATTTTGAAATAAAAATCTTAAACAAAGGTCGTGATGGGTAAGTTTTACATATCTTCCATATATATTGACTTATTATATTAATGAAAAATAAAACTTTTTAAAATTTGAGAATTTGATACTGTATTTTATCTTTGTAAGTTTATTAACTTTAAACCGATTATAAAACCAATAATTTCTTCAAACTATGTTTAATGACAAAGATTTCGAAATATCTGATGAGCAAACATTCTCTTTTAAAAGAGTATATGATTCAAAATCTATCTTTTTATGAGAAGAGTATCTACTATTCACTATGATTTCCATTTCTTATAAAAATTATTAAACTATGCAATTTTCTTAATGTTAGATCTTATCATTTTCGTGTTGTGTTATTCCGGTAGAAATATGATTCATCAACAATAGTTTGCCCTTTCCTTTTCTGCATAATGACGCGTAGCGTCCTCTAAGACAAATAGATCATATATTAGCAAAATACAATTCACTAGAATCTTTATTTATTTCGATTTATTTATATTCATGGATCATAAAGAAATAAGCAGTATTTAGATCTATTTCACATTTTTCTTATCATGACTAAGAGGTCAAACTATTTTATTTAATAATAAAAGTATAGAATATTGATTTCTTATTAGTATTTTGTTTTTCCATAATTAGGTACATAGGAATTGGACTATCGACAAGTGAAGTGAATCTCAATCGTTTACCAGGATGGGATAAAGGTTCATATGGTTATCATGGTGACGATGGTCATTCATTTTGTTCATCCGGTTCAGGTATTGTCTATGGACCAACATTTACAACAGGTGATTATGTTGGTTGTTGTGTTAATTTTCTTGAAAATTCCTGCTTTTATACTCGTAATGGTTACAATCTTGGTAAATATTCTTTCTCTTTTTTTTTTTCAAAAAAATAATTCATTCATTTTTTTTTAAAGGTACATCGTTTAGAGATATACCGGTATTAAATCTTTGTATTTCTCTTATTAATTTATGAATCTTTTCCTTTTTTTTTCTTTTATTATAGACAGAAATTTATCCAACCGTGGGATTACAAACACCTCAAGAAGCTATTGAAGCTAATTTTGGTCATAATCCATTTAAATTCGATATAGAAAAATACATGGATGTATGTAATTATAGATATCTATCTAAATATAAAAACTATTTTATTTATAATTAAATAGGAATATCGAGAAAAAACTCGTCAAGCAATAATTGATTGTACATTAAAAGAAGGTGAATTATTACATCAAACACAATTACGTCGTATTGTTTCAACATATCTAGTACATTATGGATATTGTGCTACAGCTGAACAATTTAATAAAAATGCTGAAAGTGTATATGCTGACGAACTTAATTCCATGCGAAATCGACAACGTAAATATTAAAAAAAAAAGAATTTTTTCATTAGAACTAAGAAATTTAATCATTTAGCAAAATTTCATAAAAATTTCTAACATTTAAATTATATATTTTAGTCATCCAACATTTAATTCTTGATGGTCGTACAACTGATGCAATTGACAAAACAAAAGAACTATTTCCCACATTGCTCAATGATAAAAATCTTTTATTTGTACTTAAAGTTCGTCAATTTATTGAAATGGTTAATGGAACTGAAAGTGAAATACGTAAAACATCAATATCATGTCCATTATCTACATCTTCTCAAACAACAACAAATTCTTCATCATCATCAAAAAATTGTCTTACTAATAATAAAAATCGTTCAAATAGTCCTTCTTGTTCATCTTCATCAACAAATAAAAATTGTTCTTATTCAACATCAACAACTGAACGTTCATCTTCACCAATTACAAAAAAGAATTCATCTTCACGATCTCGGTCAAATAGTCCATATACATCATCGCGTACACAATCTACTACTATATCAGGGGCACAACAACATAGTAATGGTACAATAGATTCTTTATCTCGTCGATCAAGTGCAAATAATCCTAACGAATTATCACAAGGTAAATTCTAATTAATTATTTTTTGTATTGATTCAATTTTTACTGTTTTTTTCTATAGAAACTCTTAATGAATCGAATTTATCACAAATTCCATGTCAATTATCAGAATCCAATAATCAAACAACAACAGTGAATTCTTCACCATCAAATATAAATACTAATGCTGTTGTTAATCTTATGGATATAGATGATAATTCTCATGGTAATAATACATCAAATGGTTTTAACAATCATAGAACAGTATCTCAACCTCACCCTTCTTCTACTAATTCTTCTTCTTTAATAAACCAAATTTCTAATGGTCATTCACTATTAGATGATGATAGCAATAATCTAGTCGTTGATTATAATACAAACAGTAATGGATGTTCAACCAAACCAACAGATATTCCTTATGGTATGGAATATGATAATTATAATGATTCAACTCATACAATGGATATGGAAACAACAATATCATCTGATGTACAGAATAAATCAATAGTAAAGGAAGATGATCAATTACTTGTACGAATTCTTCAATTTGGTAGAGAATTACATGCACTTAAACAACAATTAACAGTTGAATATGGTGATAATCAACAAAATGATAAAATGCTCCAAGTAAGTCTTATTAAAATTTTTAATATTATTGACAGAACTGGAACAGAATGGAAAATAGTAAACTGATTCGACCCGATCGATTGAAGTTACAGGACTAATCGGTGAAATTCCGGCGGAAAAGTGCTGATTTTTCTTTGAAAAACAATTTTTATAAAAAAAAAAAGGTCTTCAAATATGAGATAATTTAGAAGCACATGTAAGAAACACTGAATAGAATCAATCTTTTTAAAGAGAACCTTTAATAAAAAAAAATTATAAAGCATTTTTTGAAAAAAAAAGAGAACAAAATGAAAATATTTTAAAATTTCAACTGGCGAATTTCCAGTTCTTACTAACTCGGCAAACCGATGCCAGCATTGATCATTGAAAGAAGATTCTCAATCATAATCTTTGTTTTTATGAAAATATTATTTATCTTTAACTTTAAAGAAGGGGCTTGTTTTTTTGATCAATTAAAACCATGATATGTAGCTATATGATAACACATAATCTTTATCTGATATCCTATGATAGTGAAAAACAAAGACCTACATGCAGAACAAATATTTCTATATATACAAAGGATCTTTCTAGGCATGTCTTTATATATATAAAGCTTGAACATACCTCTATTATTAGCAAAAAGATCAGTTCATTCGCTCGAATCGTAATGGAGATATTCAATTTGTTTTCTCCGTTCTTTCACTTATAAACCATCTTGTATATAATTTTGTCAATTTATTTTAGGATGCATTCAGTTTATTGGCTTATTCAGATCCAAAATCATCGCCACTTGCTCATCTATTAGAACCATCTCAACGCGAAAATATTTCTAGTGCAGTCAATAGTGCTATACTTGGTATGTTGATTAAAATACTTTTTCTTTTACATATATTAAATAAATATATATTACTAACTATATTTATATGATTTTTTTGTAGAAGCACATGATATGCCAAGACATCCGGCCCTTGAAGTACTTGTTGGCTATTTACATGAATGTGACAAATTGATGCACAAAAATAATATACCAGATTGTGCCTTTATTGACTTGAATAAATATTTGCGATAGAAGAATTATTATATATGTATATGTAGAACATTGTCGATTTGTTTATTTCTTTCTTTTTATTATTGTTTCTAAACACATACATGTATTAGCAGCATTTCTTCATTACAGGTTATTTTGTGTTCATGTTTTTTTTCTTTCTTTTTTTTTCTAGAAACATTTTTTGAAAAAAAAAACACATTTTTCTCACTTTCATTATCATTATTATTGAAAATTAAACGAACACAAAAGAAACTTTTATTAAACACGAAAGTTGTGTGTGTGTGTACAGTTTTTTTCTCTTTCTCATTTGCTGTTTATCCTTTTTTTTCGTGTTTTTCTGTCAATTGGTTGGAAACATCAGGACACTTCTCTTTTTTTTTCTTTCTTTCTTTCTACTATGTACTATATAAGCATCTGTAATTTAAAAAAAAACAAATCTCCTTAGTCCTATTGCTGCTCTATTCTATGTTTTCGCGACATTTCTTTTTTTTGTTTTCTTTTTTCGCAACAGCCACTAGTGTGAATAGGTCACTTCCAAGTGCCTGTTGCTGATGGTTGAAATAAACTTTTGTTCCATGATTTATCGTGACAACATAGCGAAAAAAACAACTATTTCTTTTACTTTTTTTTTTCTTATCTTTGATTATATAATATTGTTTTACTTTATCATATAAAAACATACTAGACAAAAAATGTATAGAAAGATGACATAGACAAAGATGAGTTGGTTACGTAAAGCTATATCAGCATATTCAAATTTGCAAGTTGATCCTGAATGGCCAAAATATGATATTATCGAAAATAATAAGGTATGGTTTATATTAAAGAAAATTTTTTCATTTAAATTCTTTTCAAATAAATAGTCATATGAAAAACGACATTATCATCCATTTACATGTGCAGCATATACATTTTCTGCTAAAACTGGTGATGAACCTGTTATGTCTAACCTATGGAAACTCGTCAAATATACACAAGGTGGAAATGTTGATGGTAAAATATTACATATAAATATAAGTTAAAATAAAAGATGTTTGATTTTTATTTTAGGTAAAATTCTAAAATTGTCCCTTCCAATAATGGTTAAAGTTCGTCCATCCTTAATTGATGGAGAAGAGAATGAATTTACATTAATGTTAATATTAGATAAAGATAATTATATAAATTCTCCACCATTACCAACAATTGATGGTGTTTTTATTTATCATCAAATTGAACAAATTTTTTATGCTAAACGTTTTGGTGGTTTTGCTAAAGAAGCGGATTGGAAACGAGAAAGTAGTGATATATTAGAATTATGTAAAACATTATCAATTAATCGTGAAGAAGTTATTTCAGCAACATATGATATGCCAACAAAACTTTTTAATCGACATAATGAAGTTTTAGTTGCTGAACTTATTGAAAAATCTTCGAATGAAACAGCTCTTGTTGTTTGTTAACTTTCTTTCAGAAAAATAAAAAAGAACTATAAAATTCTAAATTTTCTTGGATAAATTTTAATTATTTATAGCATGAATAAGTTTCTTTGCAATATGCCTATTGCTCAAAACAAAGATTTTATCTAATCTTTTCCATGTCATTAAGTAAAGAGAGATAAAATATATCACGAATGACGTAGCTCTTATTACATATGAATGCCTTCATATATACGAAATAATCCACATATGATATATATATATAAAGATATTTTTATTCTGACGAAAAAAATAGGAATTGTTTTCTGTTAGACACAAAATAAATAAATAACAGAAAAAAAAAGCATTTGATCATGTATATATATATGACTAATCAATAATATCATATGATGATGTTTCCATTGATGTTCGAGATGTTATTATTGCTATTTGTTGATAATATATTTTAAATAATTGTTCAGCTAATGATAAAACTTGTCGAATATCAAGAGTTTTTTGACGTTGTTGAATTCCTTCAAGTGCTTCAAGTTCATCATTAGCATCAAATAAACATGAACGAAATAAGGATATCATTGCAATACAAACAAATAAATCAAATGAACATCCAAGTTCTTCATTATATTTAGAATTTATTTCTGTTGATGTTGATGAATAACTACTAATACCATTTAATTCAGCTCGTTTTAATTGAATATCATATAATAAACGTTCAGCAGCTAAAGAATTTGTTTCAAGAAAATGACTACATACAACTTCAAAACATATTAATGTATCTTCTTCTTCAGCAAATTCACGACGAAAACATAGAAATAACCATCCTAAAAAGTTAATTATTAAATATTATTCTAACGGATGACTCATAAAAAATAGAACACAAATTTTCTCTCTTTCTAGAGTACTTCTCAACACATCGAAGATATTGTTTTTCCATTGATAAAAAATCAAGAACATTGACATCCAATATATCGTCCAATGATTACTGTCCGCAAACAAAACAGTTATTAAAAATATTTTTACTTAACAGTTTGGCAGAAAGTCAAAATATGGTGTGAGATACTTCATGAAATTTTACACGTTTAAAAAATGCATCTGATTGATGTTTGCCATTGTTTGATTTCAATGCTATGTCCTTCTGTTCAGGATTAAATTCTGCATCTTAAGGTATAATAATAAATTATTCATAGAGCATGGTTGACTCTTGAACGCATCAATCTCGACAATGTATTCAAAATAGAATGTCATTAAACGTTAATTTCAAGCCTCTTATATCTTAATGACATTATCTCCTGAACTTGATAAGTAGAGACTTACATAAATCGAAAGACATTCAAAGGAAATAGTAGAAAATCACAGTTGTAAGATTTAGTCACGGTTAATCTTTTTTGATATTTTTGTCAACACAAAAAACGTATTTGAAAAACAAAGTCGATAGCTTTGTAGAGAGAAAAATTCTTTATTGGATGAGGCTAAATCATAATCTTCAATATATTGAGAAGTACTCTAAAATATGGAAAATTTTGTATCCCGTTTATGATGAGTTATCTGTTATAATATAGAAAAAAAAAACTAGATAACATACGATGGCAAAATGTCCATAATTCAACATTAAGTGATACAATACGATTATATAATGATTGATCCACAATTTCAACAAGTTTTGGTAATTGTTTTATTTTACATGCTATACCTTTTTCTGTAAAATGTTCACCTGATTGTGTTATATAATAAGCAAAGCAGAAATAAGCTTCATGTTCATTGTATGAAAATACATGCAAAAAACAATGAGCCATATCATTCATTCCTATTATAATATAAAGGATTTCAAAATATTTTCTTCTTTAAACTAAAATGAATACCTTGTGAATAACCAATATTTGGATTATAACATGCAAATGTTACCAGTAAACGTGTAAGTGGTCCATAATTATAATCATCGGTTTTTTTTTCTGATGATATAAAATCTGTTCGATGTAAATCTTTTGCAATAAGTCGTACATGATGTTCCATATCACGCCAGTTAAATTTTGGTTTATATGCTTCAATTCGTTGTTGAATAGAAAAGAATATTTTACTTGGACTAAGTGGTTCATTGGATTTATTTGACGATAAATGTGGTAAATAAGAACGAACTATAAAATTTTTTAAAAATATATAAAATAATAAAAAGAAAGTATTATTTACGTTCTTCTGGCATTTCTTGTTGACATCTTTCATTCATGAAATCATAGCGTAATCTACGTTCAATATCAATTGTTTCTTGTTCTCTAATACAGACAACAAAAAAAATTAGAAATATAAAATTGAATAAAATATTGATTTTACATTTTTGAAAGAAGAGGTGGATAGAAACCGAATAGATATTTCCATGCTTGTGGACGAAGATCATTACTTATACCGCCTAAACAATAAGAAACTGATTTTAGAGAATATGTAAGGAAGAAAAAATATAAGATTATAATCAACAATTAGAAAATCATTATATACCGAATTTTTTTCGCTATAAATTAAATGACATTCTTTTAAAGATCTGATAAATGTAAGCTCACTATAAAATAAAGCTTATCCAAAAAGGCATGCAAAATTCACCGACGGTAATTACATCAGTTGTACATTGGTGAAGAAATCTTAATAGTCATTTTAAACATTAGAAATATAACAGAGAAAGACAGTTGCAAGTACTATCTTATAGTACTCAATAATTATTTTTGATGAGAAAAGTATAAGAATCTCAAATCGTTTGGCTAAACGAAAGTACTCTGTAGAAACATTTTTTTCTTTATTTTTTCCTTTCTGTTTCTCGTGAGAATCGAAAAGATAGTAAAAAGTCAATATTCCCAGAAATGTTAATATCTTAATTCCATCTACCACAATATGTTTATAAAACAGCTTTTTATTTTTAACCCGGTGAAACGTAACAGCTAAAATTTCATATGAACACAGCAGATTTTTCAGAGATAAGATTTAAGCACGTGTACTTTGTCTAAGAAGAACAACTTGCACATCATTTGGATATCTATTTGCATTAGAATTGTAACAAAAACGGCAGATTTTATGATTTTGGATGATTATTATGAATACGCATTGTTAGATACTAAGAATCATAATGAATTTGAAAAAGTGAACAAAGTTTTTGAGCCAATATGGTGTGAGACATGAGAAAGATGTCATCGTAACAAGAAGTAAACAGGTACACAGAGGAGCAAACAACTAAATTCTTGTGTGAGACAGTATGCATACTTAAAAAATATCGAAAACGTGCATGTCGACAAAGAATTACCTAAGTAATAGTTTTCATAAATGTTTCTTTTTTGCATTACCATGCAAAATATAATAGAACTCTAATTATCCTACACTGAACATAAACCAACATTTACTCTTACATATAAATCATATATTCTGAATGAATATGCACGGATGCTACATACAGGTAATTATTAAGATAAGAGTCATGCATAATTTCGTATTTTTTTGTTGAAAAATTAAAAACAACTTTATTTGTATATCTGTGCATGAAGTACGATGACGTGAAAGTATTTTGAAATCGAACGTAGACATTTCTAAACTTTCGAGCTTGATTAAAAATTTGCTTTCTATGTCACATTGCGCAGTACGTGATGTCGAGAGATAATAATAACCTTTTCAAATTTGAGTAGTAAAACAAAAACAAGAAATCTAAAAGCATAATGAGGACGGAAACAAAGAAAAGTCATTCTCGTAGAATACTGCTAAATGATCCATGGTATTATAAAAATTGATATTTAATACAATCATCTAAAATTTCGTATCTTGAACTTTACAATATAAATGCAGATGGATGCTTATTCAACTTAAAATAATGATATGACCTTTAAAATTGCTTATGAATATTTCCTTAAAATTTCTACTACACTGACCTACCTCTCACCTTTGAAAACTGCTTTTCTAAATTCATGTTCTTTCACAAGGCGACCATCAGAATCAAAAAATGATTGAAATCGTTCTTTATCTAATAATTTCCATCGTTGATCTTCTACATTATTATTATTATTATTAATATTATTATTATTCATCTAAATCAAAAATATATGTATATATAACCAAAACAAAAAACAAAAAAAAACAGTGCAAATCTATAATATTTTTATTCAATGAATTGACCTATTCGCACTTATCCTTAATTATCCAGATCATACATAATAGTTTCTAATATACAACGCATTTATATATATATACATAAGATAATAACAAAAAAAAAAGACAAGAAAACAGATATTTTTTTTAATGAAGATAAGTTTTCATAAGACGAATTATCTGTTGTTGTTGTTCATATAAATATGTGATATTTGTTTTTGCTTTTTCAAGATCATCAAGCCAATGAGGATGTGTTGAAAATAATTTTTCAAAATGTAAATAGAAGAATAAATAGAACCATACTTCACTAACGGGCAAAGGACGATTTGAATTATTAACACAAATAATATTTGAATACGTTTCTTCAGCTATTTGTTTAGCTTGAAAAAATGTACAATCGGAATCAGAACGTGCTATTGCATCTAATATAAATGTTTCTTCAGTTGGTGATAAACTATGACAAACAAAATTTGAACACATTACAATTGGTTGATCAGCTGATTGACGAAATAGAATAGATGGTGGATGATTAATTGATGACTATAAAAAAAAAACGAAGAATTTTAAATAAATTTTTTTTTATTTCGTATATATAAATGACTTGTTCGGGTTCATTTTTTATAGTAATTCGACGTATTTTTGTATTTGATAGATTTCCATCATCTTCTAATTTTCGTTTTCTTCGTTCCTGAGTAATCATTGTTTGAATAAATTGTTGATTATTTTGTATCGGCGGTATTAAGACAATTGAGTCTAAATAATTAATACTTTGATAATTAAACGAAAAAAAACAATAATTATAATAATAATTTACTATTATCTTCGGCAATATTTGAATTTGTTTCATCATTATCTTCATCATCATCTTCCTCATCATCTCTTCTTTCTCTTCCTTCATTATCTTCATCATCAAATTCCAGTTTAAAAAAATCACATGTTACACCTTTACGCATATTATCAGCTAATTCAAGTCTTTCAGAAGGATTCGAATATTTAATAGCTTTTGATGCTTGTTTTATTGCTTCTTGAAATGATTCTAAATTTGCTAATGTAATATTCATATCATATTGACTTGGTTTATTTTTTATAAGAATCTATTAAATAATTATTAATAAATAAAAATAAATAAATGATATTCATACTTCAGAAGCTTTTAATTCTGTAATACGTTTTTTAAATTCAGCAACACCTTCATATGGTTCTAACCATTTACGATCAATGGCTCTAAAATAAATACAAGGTTTCTTTTTTTTTATATATATCTATTCAAAACAAAAATCTCTTACTTACAATCCAAGGCTAAATGTTCCAAAAAAAAGTATTTCATACAGAGTTCGAGTTGGTTTATTACTTTTTTCCCATATTATACCAGGCCAATATGGATATTTTTTATATTTACACCATACTATACTACCACATTCTAATATATCAAAATGAAATAATATACAAAGAAGGTTATATTTATTTACCATATACTGGTTGTGATGGAGAATGTTGACCATTTGTTGATGATGAAGATTTACTACTAGTACTAATACTTTTTCGACCAGGAGGCATCTAGAAATGCATGATTATCAATGATATTAAGCTCGATTATTTATTTAAAAATATAAAAAATGATTTGTTCTATTATAATCAAAAACAAAAACATAATTGTCAATTATAAAATAAAAGGAATAACAGCTTTTCGATTTTTTGGATATTCATCTTTGAATTTTTCCAGGTAAAATCTAAATATATATAAATAATAAAATAATCTATTAATTTCTATATTTCTTTCTTACTGATGATGATGAATAGCACGACCAAATGCAATATTAGCCCATGTAAAAACTGAAAATCCAAATGCAGGTAATGTCCATGCACATATAGCATAACCTGTCCATTCAATAGATTCAGCTAAAAAATTTGCACCAGAAACATATTCAAATAGACCACCTTTGTAAAAATATAATACATATATTAAATTTAAAATTTTTATTTTTAATTACCTCTCGGAATTTGATAATCACGTTGATTATTATCTTTACGTAAATTTCTTAAAATTGAATCTGATTGAAGATTAAGATAAAAACCAGTAAAAAATATAATTACACCAAATATAAAACGTAATGAAAATAAATAATTTTTTGGATATATATGATAAGCTAAAATTTCTTCTGCAATTGCATAAGAATTTAAACAGCAAAAACCAAATGCTAATATTGTAGTTAAATATGAACTATGTTTTCCACCACGAATTAACATTGGATAAATAAATACTCTTAATATAATAAATAAATAGATTTTAAAATAACGATTTTCATCATATTTTTTTTGATTAATTTATAACTTATTATTATATAAATATGCTATGTTAAAATCTAAGCACGTATATGACTGGATATTGTTACTTGTTCGATCGACATGCATCGATAGTACACGTTTAAACATTTCTTCTCTTTCTGTTATTGTTTGGTGTACTTATCGTTCTTCTCTTTTTTTTCTTCATATTTCTTTTGTGTTCGCTTTTCTTCTCTTCGATTACTTTTGAGCTCTTTTTCTTTCGTTCTCTCGATTTTGGGTATTTTTTATGTATTTTATTATCATAACTAACTTATCACAGATGATGTAAAAATCTTTGCAAAAATATTGCATCATCTTTTGTCAGTTAAAACTTTTTTAGAAAAATCTAAAATACTTATTTGGAATCTACATTGAAAGGGGTTTTTACCTCTGTGGTCGAAATAACACATTTTTAAAGGACACTAAAATTTTATCTATAAAACCAGCTCAAAACAAGTGCTACAGAAGAAGCTGACTTCTCAATATTTTCCGGTTTTCTCCGCTGTTCAATGCTTTACAAAAAAAGGTAGAAGAAACTCTTAAAATTCAATAGCTTTTTCGATGATCATTCAACGCCGTTTTTTCTTTCTAGATCAAATTTTATTATTGTTTGAAGACATGTTTGGTATCCAAAGAAGAGACACTATAGAATTAATTCGACTATACAGGTAAAAAGCCCTTTCAACACAGATTCCGAATAGGTACTTTGGATTCTTTGGAAAAAAGTTTTAGCCGACGAAAGACGGTACGATATTTTTGTTTTGCAAAAACTTTCGCATCACTCGTTATTTAACATACCTTTGAAAATAATGTATCAGAAATAAACTAACTATTATAAATTTGGTTAGTGATACAGATGACCAATGATAATATAAAAGATAACATGGTATAACAAAACATGGAAGTTCTTGAATGAACCAAGCTACTCGAGCTGGAATTCCATTATTACTTGTATTATAACGTCCATAAGGTGTTTTAATACCAATAATTATTTCAAAAAAAATCACCAGTATAGAACTAATAAACCATGTATATGGAACGACATAACTAACAAAATTTTGATCATCAAGAATATCTTTGAACATCTAAAATGAACATTGATTTTATTTTATAACATTGATATAAGATTAAAAAATAATATTAAGAGAAGAATTTTATTTGGAAGAAAAAAACTATCTACTCAATTCTAAAATGTATTAAATCTAGTTTCTTTTTTTCTATTAAAATTCATTAGATAATATTTGTTCTCTAATATTTGCTATTGAATAGTATTGAAATATCTGAAAAGTTCGTTAGATTAATTTATTTTTTTGTTGTTTTACATTGATATTCTTTGTAAACTGAACTAAATGTATCATAATTTCAGCCATTATCCATAACAATTTTTTGCTATAATGTTATGCATCATAATGATTTTTTTGTTCTATTCTATTATTACTTATTGTAAAACAGCAAGTTCTCTTATTTATTTCAGAAAAAAGAATCGTTGACAATTTCATGAAATATATAATTTGTACACTATTGACGCAATTTTTGTTTCATACATATTATTTTGTTTTAGAAAAACTAAATATCTGCTACATTTAATTTTGTAAACTGAAAACAATAAATAATAAGTGAAATATTATTAACCAATATTAAAAATTCAAATAGCAGTAATATTTATATGTAAATACTTCATGATCGATGAATAAGATGAATTAAAAGAAATTCTTTTTGAGCTCAAAAATCACAATTCATATTTAAAAAAATATTAAAACAACTTTTATTTTCACATTTACTGTTATCTTCATATAAATATCTTAAAATTTATTTTAATATCAACGCATATTCACATGCATAACTATTATCTGTTATTATATCTAAAATAAATAAAAAATCATATAAATTTGTTTTTTCATCTAACTTAAATAATAATAGAAAATCAGTTCTATTATTATATATTTAAAAATTTTAAATAATTCATTCATTTGTAAACCAATCTGGTACAATTCCATTCTCTAAATATTTATCACGTGTAATTGACTGAAATGCCAATGCATCAAGAGCACCAAACATAGAGCCTAACAAACAAACAAACAAAAATGAACAATTAATAAAATAAATATATATTTTAATAATAAAATAAACTTACCTCCTGACCATGCTGTACAATTCAATTGAGCCGGTGGAGAATGAAAGTGAAATTGTTTTATAGCTAATTTATTTACATATGGTGATAGATTAACAAGATGAAGTAATTCAGAATTAAATCGATGTAAAAAACCTGGTATCATTGCTGTACCACCAATAATTAGAATATTATCAGCTAATTGTCTACGAAGATCAAGAGGAGACTAAAAAATAGCGAATAAATAAAACATAAATTTTAATTATTAATCTAATTTGTATACTTGAAGTAGAGTATCAAGTACTAATGTTGCAATTGATCGTCCATCAATATCTTGTTCAAAAAGAATTTCACATGCAAATTCTCTATAGATAATTGAAAAATATTCATATAATATTATTATTACATAAAATTGAAATACCTAACAATTCCAGGAATACAAAGAAGTGTATTTGATCCAAATGAATAATCAATAGATGGCGCTTCATTAAATGAAATATTAGAATCTAATTTATTCTTAGCATAAGTTTGTGCACGAGTAAATGGTGAAATAAAACAACAACGAACTAAAATAAATATTTTCATATTATTCGTTTTTTTTGTTTTCTTTAGAAAAATTCAATAAACAAACTTTTAATATCTTCTAAAATTTCTTCGGATAATTTTAAATTTGATTTATTAAATGGTTGTTTCTTTCCATTAGAAATGTCCAAAGCATGTTGTTCAAGTAAAAATTGAATTTGTCTAAAGAACAATATTAGATATAAATGTTTCTTTCAGTTTCGAAGTTATATTCAATTTTATATTGAAATATATTAGTTTAAATTACTCATCATCAAATGGTCTTTTTTCTTCAAATGTATCTATATCGAAAACATCTGGTTAGTAGTTACGACTAACACGCCACCTTTTTTGTTTTCTTTATCAGTGATAATATGAATCATAATAAAATCTATTCAAATCGATTCATATAAAAAAATAAAACTATGACAGATATAACAAGAAGTTGTCTGTAGTACATGTTTTTTCAATTATTATCTTTCTGTACAATTTCGAATGTTAAATCTTTTTTATAACTTTATATATACATATTCAAAATTTATTATTAAGAATCGATGATTGTTTTAAATTTAATGAATCAGAATACTCGGGTTTTTTTAACTAATAAAACGTCAGTTCAACTATTCTTTTCATCAATAATATCTTTATTTTAATATACTTATGAATAGCTTGACTTGCATAGGGTAAACTATCAAATTGTATTGCTAATGGTACACCTTCAGCGACAGGCATTATTTGAGCCTCTTTATAACCAACATCAAGAACAAGTGCTGTACTTCGTCCTAATGTATATGTTGCACTTAAATGTGACGGTATAAATGTTAAAGAAAATGCCTATAAAAATAATAAGATTTTTTTTTATAAATATAGAATATGTTTTACGGAAAACAAACTTCAAATTGTTTTAATAAAATATCAGCTAATAAATGTCGAATACGTGTAGGTGTAACTACTGATTCAATAATTACAACAGGCCGATTTCGACTATTTATAAAATTGTATCTGAATACGATAGATTTTATTATAAATTTTGTTATTTTTAAATATATACTAATTTACTTATAATAGATTGATCGAATTAATTCAACAAGACGATCATCATGTAAAATCATTAAATCTGAATTATTTTCAAAAACATATTTTTGCTGAAAGAAGAAGATAATTATTAATGATTAGTAAGAATATAAAAATGAATAAAATAAATTTTATGAATACTTTTTCATTGATTTGAACACTAGTTGGAATGATATGCAATGGCAAACGATCACCAGAAATACCACATCTAAAGAAATATATCTTTTGTTTTTGAATTCACTCATTCGGCTACGTCATTGAATTAAATAAAAAAGATACTAATTTTTTTAAATGTTATTTGTAACTCTCTCAGACCATTTTTTTTTTGAATTCAAGTGAACGTATAAAAATTATTTGAGCGATAATAGAAGTGAATCAATTTTGAGAAATTTAACTTATAATATGTAAGTCATAAGAATTCAATTCATGATAAATTTTTCTATTGAATTCACTCACTTTGTATAAGCATGTCCAATATCAATGACAACTACTATATTTTTATCGGACGTATGACTATCAATAAGAGATGTCATTAATAAAAATCTAAAAGAAAGATAAACAAATTAGCATGCACTTTCAGTTAAATTCTTATCAAACTTAATTGTTCACTTTCAATCAATATCTTAGTAACAATCTTGAAATGCACATCCGGTTTTTTTTCTCTTATGATCAAGAAAAATAACAGAGAAAAAGGAAATAATAAAAAAAAAGCTGCACTCTTTGATAAAAATATATATATATATATATTTATAAAAGCAAATATATACATGAAAATAAATACTAATGGATGAAATAACAAGTAAAACAAAATTAAAAATCAATAAGTGTACGCATCGTCGTTTAAATATTCAACATGAAATAGATGAAAATTTACGTAAACAAAATCATTTATCAAATTTACAATTTTATAAATATCAAGAGCAACTATTTAATCGAAAACTTAATCATCTTAGAAAACGTCTTTCACAAATTGAACCATATGATATTGAAGATATTAATAATGAAGAATCTTTAATGATACCAAATTGTTTTACACGTATACAAAATCATTTTCGTTTCTTAAATTTTTCATCAAATACAGAAAAACGTTTATTATGTCAAGCACCATCATATAATAAATCAAACAAAAAAATATCAAATCAATTACCACCTATTATACAAAAAGAAAATTCAAATGAAATAAATCAATGTATAAGACGTATATCATTTTATCAATCACGTCCATCAATAAATTATTCATGTCGATCAATATTAAATCAAGATCATCATTTTGAAAATGCAGATTTAATTGAACAAAAAACTTTTCAATCATATATTAATCAGCAAATGTTTGATGAACAAAACAAGCAAAAAAAAATTAATGAACGAAAAACCGATCTTCTTAAAGAATTTGATGAACTTAAACATACCATTGATGATCCACATTCGACATTTTCTGTACTTGCTGCATTATCTCGTGCAATTTTATTTTTAGATTCTGGAAAAAAATAATAAAAACTTTCTTTTCACAAAAACATTATTGTTATATTTCGATAAGATCTTATTCAATCAAAATAACAAATAAACAAAAAGGAAAAAATTTTTTTTTATGTTAATTCATTTTTCTTGTGATTTGTTTTTTTATTTCTCTGTTCATATGATGGAAATAAAAATAAACAGATAGAAATATTTTTCTTTAAGCTACAGATTGTGCATTAGCAGCAATACGTGGCCATAAATCAGCACATTCTTTTGCTACTGGTCCTGTTATTGCTGAACCTTTCAGTTCACCCTTGTTATTGACAATAACACCGGCATTATCTTCAAAATAGATAAATGTACCATCCTTTCGGCGAAATGGTTTACGTTGTCGGATGACCACTGCTGGCATGACCTTTTTACGTAAATCAGGTTTACCCTTCTTTACTGTTGCTAAATAAAAATTAAAAATTAAATTTTTTTAAAATTATTAATTGAAAAACTATATTATCTTACAAATGATCATGTCACCAACGCAAGCAGCTGGTAATCGATTAAGTCGTGAACCGAAACCTTTAACCGAGATAACAAATAAGTTTTTTGCACCTGTATTATCGGCACAATTGATTACGGCACCGACTGGTAAACCGAGGGAAATTCGAAATTTGCCACCTCCAACACCACCACGACCTCTTTTGGCCGACATGATTATTTGTTAATATAAATCTAGAAATACGAACAATTATATATATAAAAAAAAACAAACAAACAAGCCAAGTTCAGACTTAAAATGTTTTTTATATTTTTCAATATAGACGCAAAAGAAAAAGTAGTATAGTAAGAGAGACAACTAACAAACAAAACAAAACAAAAAAAAATATAGAGAGAAAAGAGACCATTTGTTTTTTTTTTGTTCGTAAAGACAAAAAATGTACAGGTTTATACAACGAGACAAAGAATAGTAGAATTTTATAATAACAATGATTGTAACGAGCGTCATTAATTGTTGGTTTTAGTAAAGCTCGACACGAAAAGAAAAATACAGCACAGTAGATAAAGAAGTAGAAAGATAAACTAATGATGAAAAAACTTTGAAATCAAGAATATATCACACACAATTTTTTTTTCTTCATACTCAAATGTTTATATGTTCGCATAATAACATTGAGGTTTAGTGTTGTGCTGTTGAAACAAATTCAGAAAACTATAAAAACAAAGAAGAAATGATCGTAGTTACAGGAAAAAAGAGGAAAAAAAACAGAATATAGTCGAGCACAAAAGACGTCAGAGAAAGAGAGATATAAGAAACAAGCAAAAAACAGCAAAAAAAAAATAATAATAAAGAGATTCACATGCGTGCTGCCGTAGGTACAGAAATTGTCGTAGTTGGATTATTTGTCGTAGTCATCGTCGTCGTCGTTGTTGTTGTTGTTATTGTTGTTGTTGTTGTTGCTGCTGCTGCTGCTGTTGTTGCTGTAATTGTTGGATTTGTATTAGTATTATTTAAACTTGGATTTTTTAAAATACGTTTTGCTCTATAGTCATATACGTAGCGACAAAAGAATATATTTTGATTATCGACATTTTTTGATGGTAATGATCGATGATAAATAGTAGTAGTATTTCTGTTTAATAGCGTTTTTAGTTGTCCAACTGATTCTGGATGTTCAAAAAGATCAGGCGTTTTTTCACGAATACAATAACTATTGAACAAAAAAAAATATATGTTAATATTATCAAATATTTATAATGATATTCGGAAAAATTTTTCAAAAAGAATTACACCTTATACTGTCAAATATAATTTATATATGACACGTTCCTGTTATAATCATATGTTCACATTATTTGTAGATTAGATTTATCAAGATGTATATCAAATTTTAGTCTATTTTCGATATTACTCTAATTGACACATTCACGTCAATGAAACTCACCGGTAGGTTTTATTACAAGATAATCCAAAAGTTCCTTTAATGCAAAAAAAAATTAAATATCTCAAGTATATTTTGACTAAAGGGGTTGCTTCTTTTAGTATTAATAAAGAAATATTCACGTCTCATATTCATAAAAGAAATGTTGATAAAAACTATTTTAAAGTATCATAATTGTCATGAATCAAGAAATACAACCTGTCACAAATCATAAAAAAAAATAATATTTACATCGTTGCGGATGTGTTAAATACTATTCATAGCATTCAGTAGAATTAACACTCCACTCAATCTTGTACATATATATACATGAAGAGTATTATTGATTGAAAAAATGCTGTGTTCTTACTTATTGTCTTTATGAAAATTAGATAATAATCACGTAATTAAGTTCTCTTACTGCTACGAGTAGTAACCTGCATAAATTTGATTTAAAGAGAAAGGTTAAACTCTGAATTGGATAGGTCAACAGAAGTTAAAGGTTATCCATTTGGTTAGAAAAATCACTTTAAACTGAAGCAGATTGAACTAAGCGTAATAAATTATCTGCTCATTCTGTCAGTGGAAAATACCTTTTAACAACGATTTCAAAATATGATCAGGTAAATTTCTTACATACCGATTATATTCATTAACATTGAGTACATAACATTTATCTTCAATACAAGCTACATTAACACAATCCCAATATTTCGATGCTAGCACTTCATTTGGTAAAAAATGCTCTTTAACACGTGGTGGCAATTCACTATGTTCAGGATGATAGTACCAAACAAGTGACATTTGAATTTCTCCTAAACAAAAATTTATATGTTTTTGTATTAATGAGAAAAATACAAATGTCTTCTTTTTACCTGATTCTGGTTCTTCCCAAAACCATTTTACTTTAGCTAAATATGGTGTTAGACTATTTTGTTCAGGATTATCAGGACGTAATAAAACACAATCATCTGATTTTATAATATCCCTTTCTTTAATATGTCGAATTGATGAATAACATTCGCGATAAACCGGCGGTTTGTCAGCCTTTAAAAGAAATCAATTTATTATAATAAATAGTTTTCCTTAGAAAAAAAAGAAGCTAACTAAAAGAAAATAACTTACATCAATTAAAACTAATTTTTGTTCAGATTTACCAAATAAAGCCCAATAATGAGAAAATTTTTGTTTTTTTCTTTGATTAGAATTTTTATTAGGTCCTATTAGTGTAAGAGATGATGGTGAATGTGATCGTTTTGTATTTGTTATCTGTGTTGATGATTTTGATCGTATTGAAATTGCTGAAGATGAATTTGTACGTGCTGCACGAGAATTTTTACCCGTTATTGAAATATATGTTGTTGCACTAGCTGTAGCTGCTGATACACTACGACGTTTATGAACACGTCGAGAGGATTTATAATCATTATCATTATTAATAGATAATTCACCATTTGAACTAAGGATATTTGAGACAGGAGATATAATAGTTTCTGATAATCCTGTTAAATTTGTTATACGATGACGTTGATTAGATGGACTTATATTTGTATTAGTACCGAAAATTTTTGTAGGTGATGTTATGATTGAATTAATGGTATATAGTGTTCGATCACCAATGGATAGGGTAGGTGAACTGAAAAAGCAAAAAATTAATGAATAAATGTTTATAGAATAAGGGTTGTTTTTTATTTATTTACCTATTTGATTTTGATTCAGAACTAATACGTCCTTTAATTGGAGATGTTTTTCTTGGTGTCGTCTTTTTTATAGTTCCATCATGTTCATTTGTATTAGGTTTTTTAGTTGTTGATAAATGTTTAATAGAAAAATTTAATGCTTCATTTTCTATAATAGGTGATGATGGTAATTCATTAGTTGAAATTTGTTGATGTTCTTTTTTAACAACATTATTTACACTTAATGGTAAAATTGTTTTTGTTTCAACAAGTTGTTCTTTATTAACTAGAACACAAGATTTTTGTGGAGATAATGGTACTGTTGTTGTTTTAGTTGGATTTGGTGATTTAAGTAATGATGATGTATTTGAAGATATTGGTGGATTTGGATTATGTATATGATGATGATGATGTGTATGTAAATGAAATGTTAATGCTTCTTTTTTTGGTGATAAAGCTTGTTTTTGTTGTTGATTAAATGCTGGTACAATTGATTGTTGTTTTGTATTGTTATTTGAATTATTTGAATTAATTGTTGTTGTTAATGTTGATGATTTTTTTTGTTTTGTTTCTAAATGTGTTGTTGTACGATGACGTGTTATCGATGTTTTATGATGAACAACAGGTGGTGGTGGAGGTGGAAGTGTTGATGATGGTTGAATAAGACAACCTGCTTGTTGACTAAGTAATGATGCTGATGATGGAAATGTCCAAGCTGGATAAAAAGAAAAGAAACAACGAAATAATAAATTTTTAAAAATTGAATATATAAATTAAATAAAATAAAAGAAACAAATTGCCAAATAATTACTTGAAACAATATATTGCTAGTTCGATAATCAATTAGTGAGGAAAAATACAGAAAGAAAGCATTTTTCAAAGGGATATATAAAAGAAAAGCGTATAGAACAAAAGGAGTGTGTATGTGTGAATTTGTTTCGAAATCTACATACCAATAGATGCTGACAGTCAAGGATTACGCCTTTCTTTTCTATCTACAATAATCGAATAATATGCCATTGGAAAAGAGGAAGACGTATACAATTAAATATTTGAAACATAGATGGATATAATTATTTTTTCAAGAATAATTTATCACAGGTATATTATAGAAAAAGAAAGTCTCGTTTTTTTCCACCATCAGATTACTAATTGTAAAACTCGACTTATTTCTTTTTCGAATGCCCAAATAAAGAAAGTGCAAGAATGAAATAGTAAAATTCAGAATGAAAAACTGATATATGTATATATATATATGTATGTATAATAAATAAATAAATAAATAAATAAATAAATAAAGTTTATTTATACATCGCAAGAAAAAGTGACACGCAAGTCATTCATTGATGCGGCTTACCCGGATATTGCCAACAAGGTAAAAGAGGATAAAATGAGCGTAAATCGATAGGAAATGCAGCTGCAGCTGCAGCAGCAGCAGCAGCGGCGGCGGCAGCAGCTGATGATGAAAGAAAAGTTGGAGTTGTTGTTGGAGTAACATTAGCTGTCGGAATTGGTGTTGATGTTGTTGATGAATGTTGATGATGATGTTCCAGTGAAGAAGAAAGTGGCCGTGATGATAATGATGATGATGATGATGTATTAGCTGTTGTTGTACCAATAATAGCAGGAGTTATAGAAGCAAATGAATTAATTAAAGGCGTTGATGAAACTGTATGATCAGGTGTTGCAATAGATGATGCTTAAAAATAAACAATAAAAGAAAAAATATTTTTTTAACAAAAGAAAAATTTATAATAAAATCTTACCTGTTACTGTATTTGATGCTTTTGTAGATAATCGGTTTTTTTGAATAAAACTTGTACTAGTTGTACTAGTATTTGTTGGCTGTTTTAGTAAAGGTGGTGGTAATGGTGTTGCTTTAACTGTTGATTTACTATGCGTATTATTACTTGTTGTACCACCTGTTGTAGCTGTACTTGTACCAGCAACTGTTGTTGATGTTGAACCAGCACCACCGATAATTGAACCACCATTATTTGTGGCTGCACTAGTACTTTGATTGCTATTGCTATTATTTTGACTAATAATAATTCCACGATTTGATTGCAAATGATCATTTGTTGTTGTTGTTGTTGATGATATTGATGATGAAGCACCATGAAATGATTCAAGAGGAATTTCATGTTCAGGAAATGGTGGTGATAAACGATCATATAATGCTAATTCTTGTGTCCATTTAATAAGATTATCACGTTTTGTTGTATGATATGGTGGTGTTGTACCATGTATACGATCATGTTCAGCTAAAATTGTTTCTGTTAATGATGGATATTTTGAATTTGATGTTGTTGGTATTATTGTTGATGATAATTGATTAGTAGGTTTTGTTGTAACAACATTTGATGATGATTGAGCATATTCAGTTTTATTTGATGCATTAGCTACTGATGATGCTGGTGCAGGGACACTAGATAAAGATGGTGGTGGTGTTACTTTTCGATTAATTGCTGTTGTTGGTACTGATGGAGGTGGTGGAACAGATGGAACATTAAATTTAAATGGTTCAATAGATGGCTGTTCGGGTAGATCAGGAATAACATCAACATGAGGCTCATCTTTAGTTGTAACTGTACTTTTCGTACGACGTCGTCGATTAGCTGATGCTGAACGTTCATTAGCTATAGTATAATTAAATCGACTACGTTCAATTTCATTTTGTTGCATAATCATGGCTGATGCACGTGAACTTGCTTCACGGCGTGTACGTGTATGAATATTTAATTCAGGTTGTATAGGTTTAACATCAACTGTTGATGAAACATTTGATATTTGACGTTTTCGTCGATTTATGGTTGGTTTTGTTTTTACGTTTGTACGACGACGTGATGGTTGTATATTTTCATCATCACTATTTTCCTCTTCTTCTTCTTCTTCAGCTGATTGTTGATTATCATCAGGATTTTCATCTGAATGTTCATCATTATCATCATGATTTTCTTCAACTTTTTCATTATGATCACTACTTTCATCATCAGTTGTTGTTGTTGTTGTTGTTGTTTTTCGTGCACGCGTTGTACGTGTATTAGCTGTTGATTTTTTTTTCTTAGGTATTGGTTTAGTCTAAAATTAAAATTAAAAAAAAAATATATATGATCAATTATATAAAAATTTTGATTTTACTAACTTTTTTCTTTTTTTGATTAGTTGTATTCTGGTTATTACGTGAAATAGGACTACTATTTGTTGAACGTAATTGTCGTTTATTAGTTTGTTGTTTTTGTTGTTTTTCATTTGATGGTGGTGAAAGAACATTGGTACAATATTGAAGAAGAGTTGCAGCTGTTAAACCAGAAAGACGTTTTTTTCGTGGTGTTGTTGTTGCTGTTGTTGTGGCAGTTGGACGTGTAGATGAACGAGTACTTGTTGATGAACGTTGTTGAAGACGACGTTTTGTTGGTGATGATTTTTGACTAGCTTTTACTGGTGTCTTTTTTTGTACAGCACCACTATTAACTCTACTGCGGGTAATTTTTCGAATTGGAGCAGACTTTTTCTTTGATTTTGATTTAGTATTTGATTGAGAAAATGATGACACAGCAGATGTTTTAGCTGCACGTGCGGCAGCAACACGAGCACGTTGAGACATTATTTAAACAGAGAGATGCACGCGTTGGGACGATAATTATTAAATTATATTTGATTAATTTTACAAATATTGGTGGCTAATGCATCTAAAATAATAAGAAATTCATATCAATAATTTATTCAAATCAATGATATTTCGTACAGCAAATTTTTCTATTCAACAGAGAATAAACAAAAAAAAGCAAGTGCCATTGGACTCTCTCATGAGTCCTAAGAGAGTTTTAGAGAGAAGGATACATATTAACATTTAATTATAAAAATACTTTTCCAGTTGTATTATCAATATTTTAACTAAAATATCATTTAATAGTTAAGAAGTATTTATTATTAAAAATTATTGTTAATGTATAAAAGATGTCGCTACTTTTCAGTCTAACAAAACCTTAAACATAATACGTTCATAAAAGGAAAAAAATAGCTTGATGAAACATAAGAGAAAACATCAAAATACAATTAAAGCAATATTTTAAATAAATATTCATTAGAAAAAATATGCAAATAACGCTCACATTTATCTAAAACTTTTTGTGAGAGAAAATTTCATTTTTTTAAATATATTTTTACCATTTCAATCCCATTCATTGATAAAGAACATTAGACAACTGTACACACTTCATCTAAATAATTAAAATTCACACATTTATTCTATCTATTTACTTGCTTCTATTATCGTTATAATTCCATGTGAATGAATTATCTAAATCAGTTACATTATTTAAAATAGATGTAATATCATTCTGTTAATATTCGAAATCAAGCTATATTTTATCTTTAATTGGTTGATTCTATCTTTATTGATTTCTATCTATTTCATTGTAAACTAACTCCATTCGTTTACTAGATAGAACATGAAAACTGAATTGAATCAACAGATAAATTTATGAACATGACGATGAGAATGAGATAAATCAATAGTTGATAATTACATCTTTCCATACTATTGTTTGTACAAGGAAATTTTAACTTGAATATTTATATCCACATACCCAATTCTAATCGAATAATGGAAAGATTATCGATAAATATAATCATCCTCTATATAACCATTAACTTTTTTTTAGACTGATGTTGAGATGTGTAAATATCATTTATAAATATCAAATAAGGTGTCATTCATAGCTATGATATTTATCTTGATGGATCAGCTAATAAAGAGCTATTATTAAATGGAATAAATTCGAAATCGATCAAGAAGGAGATACTAATAAGCAACATAATATGATTCTAGTTTTGAATAGATCACTATTCCTACAAAAATACTAGATTGTTTCAATTTATTAAATGTAATTACAAAGTATTTATCACTTGCTAAAATCATTTATTTTTCTTACGAGTAATTAACTATTTTTATAAATTTATTAACTTTATTTATGACAAAAAAAACAGTCATAAACTATGCTGAAAAAGTCCAACAAAAAAACACAGGACTAAATATTTATTTTATTTTTCAAATGACAAAAAAAAAATAAACAAACAAAACATAGCAAATATACATGTGAGTTATTTATAGAAAAAAGAAAACGAACCATGAAGTTCTTACAAATCATAGAATTAACATACAAATAATATTTTAGTTTGATTAATCTCAACTAAAATGAATTTTAAAAATTATAAAGATGGTGATGTTGATAGTTTTCTACATTCAGTTCCTTCTTCTACAAGAAAACAATTGAATGTATTATTAGAAAAATGATAATTTATATTTTACCTTCAAGTAATGCATTTGATCGACATGAAACATTTAAATCGATAAATTCATCTTTTTCACTATATTTCATTACTAGACGAAAATCAAGATGAGACTTTTTTAATTGATACTTAGCAATTTTGTCTTTAGCATTATTGCCAATGAAGGAATGAATAGAACCATTGTCTAAAGAAAAGAAAATGATTTTAATTATTATAATAGACTAATTTTACCATATGCACATAAAGTACTCGTAAGTTTAAGATTACATTGTTTAAGACGAGTAAGGATGATATTTGGAAATCTGAATAAAAAAAGAATTAAAAATATTTAAATTGATTTGAAGAAAAAAATTCATTGATTTCATACTGTTTTGAATGAGAACAAAGTTGTTCTTTATTTAATTTAAAATAAATTGATGGTGGCTTCATTATAACATCGGAATGTGTTTTCTTCTTGGGAGGTGAATAAAGAAGAGGATAGGGATGAATGAATGAAACATTTTGATAAGGAACTGTCAGACGAGTAACACGTATGAAAAATTCAGGATAATCAGGCAGATCAATTGGAATCTAAAAGCAGAAAAATATACGTAATTAATCATATTTAGACAGTGATTTTTCTGTCCATGAAAAGTCACTATTGTTTTAGAAAAACTATTATCTTGTTTATGCACAACCTGTACAATATCATCATTGAATGTTCTTTAAGGAAAGACATATAACAGCTGCTCTTGACAGATTTGTTTATTTCTAATGAGAGCTAATTAATTTGTCATTTAGTTGAATAACTAAACATTTATAAATCGTGAAATTAGTACAGACAATATATTCATAAAGAGAATATTAACTAGATTTTTTTTGTTTTCTTTTTTCGTAGTAACACAGGTATGTGAATCCTCCTTTTTTCAGAGGGAACTGAAAATGGAAGTTTGATCACATAATTTACGAACCATAGTTCGTAAATTATGTGATCAAACTTTCATTTTCAGCCCCCTCTAAAAAAAGGAGGATTCACATACCTGAGTAACATCATCAATTATGATTTGTATATACTTAACATCGTATAATATACTATTCGCAAATTTATAACATAATACTTGCATCTGTTAAAACATGTAGATTATACTTCATAAAGTTTATCTTTTTCGTATACTATAGATATTTGAAACAAATTTCAACGAAACAATGGATAATTTGTTGAAATTATTATAATCATTTTGATAACAATGGAAGTGTTTAAAATTAGTTACATTATTGACTTTTTTGAAAAATTTCATTTGACGATTCGAAAACGTCTATGTATATTTCTATTATAGAAATGATCTCCTCTTTTTCTGACTAATTTTTAAAAATTTAGTAATCGATGCGAATCGAAACGACCGTTAATGAAAATATATATGCTCATTTCTGTTCACAACTTACATCAATTGTAACATGTCGACCATGTGTTCCTTTTAGATATCGTCCGGAAACATTCTTTTTCGTTTTTTTCTTTGTATTCACTATATTGCCATCAAGTGGTGAATTTGTAATTTCACTTAGATAGCGTACATGATAGATGGGTTCAGGAGGATTACTAAATGTTAATGAATAGTAAAGCTGATAATTATAGTCATTGGAACGCTAAATAAAATAGTTAATATAGAAATTATAAAAAAAATAATTGTGGAAATAATCGTACAGTACAGTTTGACATAATGTGCTGTTGCAGAGGAGTACCAATCGATGGAGAAGATGATGAAACTAGTGAAAAAGTTTGCAAAACCACATGTTCAAATTTTTTTTTAATAAAATGATTAATTTCACTTACTTTTTGGGGGATCAAAACTAGAATCTGATAAAAATTGATCGATAGACATTGTT
The DNA here is from genome assembly GCA_022393335.1 of Macrotrachela quadricornifera. Lineage (NCBI taxonomy): Eukaryota > Metazoa > Rotifera > Eurotatoria > Philodinida > Philodinidae > Macrotrachela > Macrotrachela quadricornifera. The sequence goes on from JAJEKB010000457.1 coordinate 270,746, forward strand.
TCTAATATAATTTCATCTTCTTTTATATAATTCAACGAGAATAAATCCAATGGAGATAGCATAGCTTTATCATCAGTAGGAACTATATAGTAAATAAATATATATATATATTATTCATATATTTCTATAAAAACTTACCATCTATATCAATCAAATCGATATGAACCAAACTATCTTCATTAGTGTCACGCATTCCTGCATCACTAATCCAGATATCTCGAAAAAGTGGTGAATTATCGTCTGTCATTGTAATAATAAATCTTTCGATTATTTTGTGTTTGTTACAACGTGATTTGTATTGCTTCCAATGTACAATTTTTTTTTTCTTGAAGTGAAAATATTTCAATGTATTAATTAATCAAATTATACAAGTAATCAATTAACAAAATTTGTATACACATCATATGATGACCAGTAAAGAATGAGATAAATAACTCCTTTCTGCTCACTTATTGAATTTTGCCTCGTCGATATGTGCAGAAGAAAATGTGTATATGCATTTTCTATCTTTATATTTCTTCTCTTCCTTTCCTCTTCTTTTTTTCTATTACTGGATATGAGCATGTCGAATTGTCTCTTACGAAAGAAGAGAACATTCTACCGTTAATCTTGTTGGTCGTCTGAATATAAGAGAAAAAT